>JANHGN010025635.1:0-46873 GCA_024605025.1 Megaceryle maxima | reverse complement strand
TGGCTTTGGGGTTGGTGCTTGGCGGGGTGGGGGAGGGGGGGGGGGGGGGGGGGGGTGAGAAATACAACAGCAGAGATATATATTAGACTCTTGAAATCTCTTTGACTACCAGCAACCATAGAGTTTCTGCATGTTTCGAACACTTGTTGAAAATAGAAGAAACTCTGAATTTGATATTTAGAACCCTTAAAAGGAGGCTGGTTTTTAGCTATCTGCAGATCAGGCTTTGCTCCAAAAATAGCAAAGAATCCTGTGGCAATAAAAGGGTGGTGGATTGACATGTTTCACCACCCACTTGTGCAGGATAATCACAGAAATACCCTTCCTAACAGGATCTTCTGAGATTAACATTCCTCCCCTGCGTACTTGACCTTCTCTCTGTAATTTGAAGATTGTAGGGAAGGTCACAACCCTTCTTATACCCCTTATGCCTCACCCATGTGGAAAATTATTCCCTTTATTATCTCCATTATATTTCAGAAACATGACTCCCATCATCCTCTATGGTTTGCTCCATTTTTTTTCTTGGAGAGAAGGAAGATTATGAAAGAAGGAGCAGGTTCATTTCATGTACAGCCCTATCCACAATGGAGTATCTGTCTGCACCCTTTGCCATGTCAGCAGAACCAATGACAGACAGTCTAAGAGAGAGGGAGAAAAACCAAGGGCAATAAAAAGAGGAAATGTCATTCATAAAATTGCCTTTTTATGTGGATGCTAGTTTATAGGATATTTCAATCCCTTCAAAATCAATCCAAAAACTATTCAAAATAATAAAGGAATATGGCTCAATTTCTGGCTCTAAGATAAATGACATGAAAGAAAAGTTCTGAAGCTAAGTGGAAGGAATACAGACAGTATTGGTACTCTGGATGTATTTGAACAGAAGCAAAAGGGACTGAGGTACACAGTTATCTCTCAAAGACTGATTTTAAGGCACTTGAAGAGATTCATCAAGTAATAAAATATTTACCTGAAGCATTTTTCCATTCTCTTAACAGACAAAATAGAGATAATTGAAATAAAAGTTCATGAAATAAAGTTTTCTTACAGTATTTTTCACTATCATTCCTCAAGAGACAGAAAGAACTGATGGATAACTACATCTCAAAATTCAAATGAGCCATAAATTGTGGAATAAACACTACATGGGCCTAGTGGGCAATGATGCTATTGCAGATGCTGATTCAGTTTATACTGTACACATTTAAACATAATGAGATCAGAAGTTTACACAGAATTAATAAAGCCATATTATTTACTGGTCAATTAAATTAGGGAAAATCACAGTACATTTACCTAGGAGAAGAGAAAAGAAACCATCACTTTTGGTCATTGTTAACCTCACCTCTATGAACGACATCTAATTTCACAAAACATGCAAGGAAGGAATGGGTACCAGCAACATGTAACTATATAACCCAACCCAGAGGCTGTTCAAAACATCACCTAATTGGTCTCTAAATTCCATCTGTTAAGCTCTGTCTCATTTCAGTAATGCAGATTCTGTTCCCATACATACTTGGATTCATTTGTACATCCCTGTAGCCTTGTTATGAGAGTAGCTACTTGATCTGCATGGTTTTCTGCCTCCTTGGTACACCATGGAGATCATCCAGCACTGTGTCCTGAGGGAGAGCAAAGGAAATACCCCATCTCCTGAAGCTGAATAGAAGGCCTCCAGGTATTTGTAAGCCACTAGAAAAACTGAAAGCCATGCAAACAGGATGGGGTGCCTTCATCAAATTCTGCCCAAGTGGTCTCAGGAAGGTGTGCCCTCCTCAAGAGGACCAAGTGGTTCTACTATGGTGATTTGGAGCAAGACGCAAGTACCTCTGTACTCAGAAATGGTGAGGCTGCACCTTGAATACTGTGTTCAGTTTTGAGCCCTTCACTCCAAGAAGGACATTGAGGTGCTGGAGCATGTCCAAAGAAGGGCAACAAAGCTAGTGAAGGGTCTAGAGCACAAGTCTTACAAGGAGCAACTGAGGGAACTGGGACTGATTTACCATTTCACAGAATCACAGAATTTCTGAGGCTGGAATAGACCTCCAAAATCATCAAGTCCAATCTATGACCCAACACCATGACATCAGCTAGACCATGTCACTAAGTGCCACATCCAGTCTTTGCTTAAACACCTCCAGGGATGGCGACTCCACCACCTCCCTGGGCAGTCCATTCCAGTGTTCTATCACCCTTTCTGTGAGGAAGAGCTTCCTAATATCCATGAAGAGTGATGAGGTCCCCCCTGAGTCTTCTCTTATCCAGGTTGAACAACCCCAGCTCCCTCAGCCTCTCCACATCAAACTTTCCCTCCAGTCCCTTCACCAGTCTCATCTCTCTCCTCTGGACCCTCTCCAGCACCTCAATGTCCTTCTGGAAGTGAAGGGCCCAGAACTGCTTGCAGTACTCAAAGTGAGGCCTCACCAGTGCCGAGTACAGGGGCAGAATCACATCCCTGCTCCTGCTGGCCACACTGTTCCAGATACAAGCCAAGATGCCATTGGCTTTCTGTGCCACCTGGGCACACTGCTGGCTCATATTAAGCCGGCTGTCAACCAGCACTCCCAGGTCCCTCTCTGCCAGGCCGCTCATCCCCCAGTCTGTAGTGCTACATGGAGTTACTGGGGCCAAAGTGTAGGACCCTACACTTGGTCTTAATAAACCTCCTATTATTGGTCTCAGCCCATCGACTCAGCATGTCCAGGTCCCTCTGGACCATCTCCCAACCCTCCATCAGATCGACACTCGCCCCCAACTTAGTGTCATCTGCAAATTTACTAATGGTACACTCAATCCCCTCATCCAGCTCATCAATAGAGGTGTTGAATAGAACTGGGTCCAGTACTGATCCCTGGGGGACACCACTGGTCACTTTCCACAGAATTTTTTCTGAAGTTTTAAGCTCCCAGGCTCTGTGTGAGAACAAAACTTATGAAGAACAGCTGGGGGAACTGGGGTTGCTCAATCTGGAGAAAAGGAGGTTCGGGGGAGACCTTATCACTCTCTACAACTGCCTAAAAGGAGGTTGTAGCAAGGCGGGAGTCAGTCTCTTCTCCTAGGTAGCAAGTGATAAGGGGAAGTTTAGGTTGGACACTAGGAAAAACTTCTTCACTGAAAGGGATGTCAAGCCCTGGAAGGGGCTGTCTGGGGCAGTGGTGTAGCTACCTCTGAAGGCATTTAAAAGCCATGTAGATGAGGTGCTGAGGGACATGGTTTTGTGGTGGGATTGTCAGTGATGGGTTAACAGTTGGACTCAATGATCTTAAAAGTCTTTTCCAACTGAAACAATTCTATGATTCTGTGATTCTGTACAACTTTGGAAGCATCATGCTATGCTGCATGATGAATGAGTTCCCATTCTTCTTTTTATGTCCTTCCCTCCCATTTGGGTTTTCTCCTCTCCTCCTTCTGACCTGCATACAGCCCAATGTTAAGTTTACGGTGTTCTTCACAAGAAAGCCTGGCTCCATCTGGCCTACAACCACTGCCCCTTGAGACAGGAGCACCGCCACGTTAGATCCATTTCCAAGCAGCCATGACTCACGAATGCACAGGTCTCCGCGTCACTTCCCATCGCCACCGCTGTGCACGTGGCAGCGGGCCCAGCCAGGCAGGTGCGACTGTGGCCACACCGCTGGGAGAGCCCAGGCACTGGCCTCCTGATTCAGGCAGCCAGTTCTGATCCAGAGCATGCCCTTGGGCTGCACTGGCAGGCAGGCTCTCCGGCTGTGCAACGAGTCTCATTTCAGGAAAGTCCTCAAGGCAAACCTGAAGGAGAAGTGTAGTGAGTGTAATAATGCAGTATAATTAAAAGCGACAGGATTCAGTGTGCCAAGTTTGTTTGACAAAATGATATGAATGGAATATCAATAGAAATGCATGAATAAAATATATCTTATGGATTTTCATCCATTAAATATATATGGCTTCATTCATTTTATATATTTCTCCCAGTGTGATTCAGGAGTAGATTTCATAAACAGTGTACTATATCCTAAATATAAACAATAATAAATGAAAAGAGTTTAAAGCCAGTTTAAGAAAAAATCCTCATTCAAGGAGAAATGTACAAAAAGAAATAATGAGGTAAAGAGGCTCTAGTTAAAGTTTTAAAAGTAGGTATTTTTTATTGCTTTTCTTTTGAGAACTCTTAGGCAGCATGGATATCAGGAGGTTACCGTGGGGAAAAGAAATGAACCAACAAATCTCTCCAGATTGCCAGAAGCAAACAATGCTTAGCACAGTTGTCAGTACAGTTTCTCCCTTGTGGCTTGAACAACACTTGAAAATTATGATTCGATAGAATCGAAACAGCCAGCACACACAACAAAAGGCAGAGCACATCGTTAAGAAAAAGACAGTTAATTCACTTGCTAACAGTGAGGCAAAAGGTAGCCTTCAGAATATGTTAAAGAGGAGTATCACCCATCTTTTTCTCTAATATGCACACTGATTTTTGAGATACATTAGCTTAGTGACAGCCACGAATGAAGGATATGTGGAATTTTTTAACTCATGTGGGGAATAAAAAAAGACGTAAATGACTTTCACTGAAGGGAATTCCTTGAATCTTGGGCCCAGAAATGGGCTGATTATAAACGTCAAACTCACTGTTTGACATTAGCCAAGGTGACTTCTGTTCTTGCGCATCCACATGCAAGCCAGTCTAGTAGCTACTGTTGTTCCTTACAATTGTCATCTAAGTCCCTGAAGCAAAGACAGAGCAGAAGACGGGGTCTTATTCACATCTGTTTTTCTTATCTCTCACCATTTTTCAGTCATGCCTACACACAGAATAAAAAAGGCTTTTTACTATGCGGTTTCAAAATTAAATGCATGGTATGGACATGTGGTTTGAAAGGATAAAAAAGGAACTAGAATGTCTTCTTTCTTTTACCATATTAAGCAAGAAACTATTTAGGGAAATTATTAATAATCTGGTTTAAATGCAGACCACACATATTTTTAGTGACTGAGAAATAAATAAATGCACTTAATGGTTTCCAAGGTATGTTTTGCTAAAAACATACAACTTCCAGTCTATAATACTCTTCTATTCCATATGTAACACCTACCCATCTGATGATGATATGTAAAAATAGTTCCTGTTGTCAGCAGTTCCATTTATTGTTAGTGAAAAACCAGGCATCAAAACTGAAAATATTTTGATTCTTTAGTTTTGTTTTGTTTTTTTTAATTATGCACACAAAAGTTTATAACTGTATTTTCCTGAAATGTGGATAAAC
Source organism: Megaceryle maxima (assembly GCA_024605025.1). Classification (NCBI taxonomy): domain Eukaryota; kingdom Metazoa; phylum Chordata; class Aves; order Coraciiformes; family Cerylidae; genus Megaceryle; species Megaceryle maxima. Next base: position 41,621 of record JANHGN010025635.1, on the reverse strand, counting down.
AGTGTATTAGTGATTAGTAAGATATAATACTTCTACTTTTGCATATTCAAATTAACTGTGTCTTAATATCATCACAGCCATTGTAATAATCTTTTCCATAAGGGGTTTTTGAGAACATTATCTGCCAACAGGGACTGTATCTGAATTGCTAAGTATAAGATTTCACTCTAAATAGTAACTGTGGAAATAAAACTATAAGCAAAGACAAAATACCACAGGAGGAAATCTTGATTTCTGATGGTCATCCTCCTGGTTACAGTTTTATGATTCCTGATCGAAATTCCAAATAGAAGAGAAGTCAGTCAAACAAGATTACATTATATTTGTCCTTGCCCCTAAAGTTAGGGTATGTTTTCAAAATATTGGATTTATTTTAGATGCATATGAACCACAAAGACTTTCAGAACAAGGTATTGTGCCTTTCAGTGTAGCAGGCAGCATCTGTTCGTTTCACAGAATGACAGCTACCTCTGTGGACTGCCAAGTCCCATAAATTTAATGGTGCAGTCTACAGAAAACAAGATCCTAATGGTTATATATCTATAGACAGAGATTCATGGTGCTAGGAAGGCCCATTCAATCATCTAGTTGGATTTTCTATATATTGAGGGGCTCTTAAATTTCACACTGTAGCCCACAATGCAGGAGTAAATACACAGCCAGTCATCTTTATCACCTATGGCAATTTGTAATGAGCTTCAGAAACCACACCAGCAGAGCCCGCAGGGTGCAGAGGAAGGGACTGACACAGCTCTGAGGACAGAGGAAGGGCATCAACCAGAATGGATGTTATTCTCTAAACCTGTTTCTTCAAGCTCCCTTTCTTCCATGTCTCTGCTGCTTTCACCTAAAAGTCTAGGTGCCGTAGGCCTGCAACCATGAAAAGTTACTGAAATACAGACTTGGTGTCTTCTATAGCCTAACAAGATGTAGCACTTGAGGCCAAAATTGTTGGGAGGAAAACAGAGCCAGCCACTATAGGAAGAGAGAAAGATGGCAGGACTGTGTTTGTGATGGTGGTTTTTTTGAGATTCTGATGCCCTTCATTAATGCCTAAGCTTACTGGTGTCTGTAAAGACTGAAATTATTGTGTGCCAATCACAGCAATAGTAAAGGAAGTAGTGTCAACATAGAAGACTCCAGGGAAAAAACCTGACTTCAAGGTCAAGACTTTTACAGTGTAAATTCTGGTGTTTAGTGTGTAACCAAGAAACCTAGAGTCTTTTGAAGATGACGTCAGGATGGACCATTGGTAGTTACTTGAAAAAACTTGGAGTTGTGGTTTTATGTGTGTGCTTGAGGGCATAAGCCAATCTTTCCCAAAGACCTCAACATGCAGCAATGCATTAGAAATACAAAGACTTGAAGACACTGAGTTGTCTTACCTTTTCTACACACCTGTCTTTCAGAAAGGGGACTTAGCAGAATGAGATACAGATATTTGCTTTAAAATGTAGAAATGCACTTTGAAATGCTACACCTTCGGGTGTGACATCCTGGTACAGACTAAGACTTACTAATCTCAGCCTCCAGTGCTCAGTTTTTGACTGCCAGGCATAACTGGCCCACTCTGAATTATATGTCCATCCCTATAAGAGACAAACATCTGTGTACTTCAACTCAGAGATGAACTATAAATTCAGAGAGGTCCCTATATTAAATGTATCTGCTATATACAGTTTACTGTCACTACGATGCCTTTTTCTCCCCATCTTGTGTTCATCTCCCTCATTCATTAAGTCTGCTTTCCAGATAGTTGGATAAGTTAATGTATTTGCACTCGGCTCATGCATTAATCTCTGAAAACTATATGACATTTTGCATACTACACACCTTGTCATAAATTATTACTTACTTCATAGTATGTACCGCTCTGTATTTCTAACCACTCTAAATAAAGGTAAAGTAATGCATCAGCTACTGATGTCTCACAAAATAATGCTGACAGAAGGAAGCCACTCACAGAGAAATAATGAAGTTTTCTTTCCAATCTAACGGGCATTAGGGAAAATATTTTAAAGTTCAGCAAGTAGTTGGAATTTTAATATGCAAGTTTACTAATAAAACTCCTAGAGCTGGCCACGAATTCTAAGAAGGATAAGAAAATGTCACTGCGCTACGAGATAAGGAGTCACTTAATCTTCTCTGCCTTATTCCTTCCTTTGTTCAATTTTCTTTTATTAACACAAGAACAACAGGTTTCTTTAGGTCTTGAAGTATTCTTATTCCCTTTGCTGAAGTTTACTTCTGTAGTGGAAAACTAGTTGGTGATTTGTGCAGTGTCTCTCCTTCCTAGTGATCAGTTGCTGCAATGTGAAACAAAAGGAGGAGCTCTTAATATACGTTCAGAGAGGGAAGGTAGATGGACTTCCTTGGCTCTTCAAACAGGAGGCATAGTGCACCACTCCTTGGTTACAAAGTACCCTGGGGCCACTGCATCCCTCTGGAATTGTGGGATCTCACAGTTTGTCCTCATCAGGAAGATAAACTACCTAGAATCACTCTGTATTCTAACAGGAAAAGTAATTTAATCAACAAAAGTCATTTTCCTATCAGTCTGACTAATTTGATACCCTTTCATCATCAAACAAATGGAAAATTATATTCATTCTGAGTCTTTTATCCAGTGGAAAAAGGCAAGTGTTGTGAGCAAAAGTCTTCAGGACAGTAACAAGGACCTTTTCTTCTCATCCTAGTTGCGATAACTAAAATATTCCCAGTGGTAAAATGACTGCTCTCTCATCTGACTGCTTGTGTGTGTTACGCTTGCACTGCAGTCCAAAGGTTGCTGTTGCTGTTTCCCATTTTATTGAATTCCCACAAAAACATTGTTGAATTAATATAGCACTGGCAGAAATCTGCAGTTGTGAGCCCAGAGGTGCTTAGGTTTCAAAGCAAAGGATGTCTGTTAGGAGTGGTGCTAAATGCTCTAATTGTGGAATTTTCCTAGTAACAGTAATAAAAACCTGCTCAACACATCAGGTAGTAAAGAATGTCATGTGAGACCCCCTGCTCTGCAATTTCAGGTGTAAGTTTGGTGATGTTTACATCCACTGTTTATTTTCAAGTCTTTTAACACTACCAGGAACACATCAGATGCAAGGCAGGTGTATCCTGGGCTGTATCAAGAGAAGAGTGTCCAGCAGGTCAAGGGAGGTGATTCTGCCCCTCTACTCCACTCTCACGAGACCCCATCTGCAGTATTGTGTCCAGCTCTGGAGCCCCCAAAACAAGAAGAACATGGACCTGTTGGAATGGGGCCAGAGGAGGGCCACAAAGATGATCCGAGGGCTGGAAGGCCTCTCCTACAAGGACAGGCTGAGGGAGTTGGGCTTGTTCAGGCTGGAGAAGAGAAGTCTTCAGAGAGGCCTCATTGCAGCCTTCCAGTATCTGAAGGAGGCCTGCAAGAAAGCTGGGGAGAGACATTTTATAAGGGCTTGTGGTGAAAGAATGACAACCCAAACCATTCTATGATTCTGTTTTAGACAGATGTGGCACAGAATGATACCAGTTACCTTAATACTTGAGCGAAGAAAATTTAGTCCCAAAAAATAAGTGCAAGTCAGTCCTACCTAAGAGCAGAAGACTTCCTGCAAAGTTGGAGAATGCTACTTATCTGCCCTGTCTTGATGCCTGTTTTGTATTTTCCTGCGTTCTCTCTGATACCTTGATCTGATGGGATAAACTGGGCACGCCCTTGCTTCTCACCAGTTTGATGCCGTGGCTTTTCTGATGTTTGGAATGGCTGTCCTCAGGAAAGATCTATTTCCTCCTTTTCTTAGCTCAACTTTGGAATAAAATCGAAACTTTGTTTTACTCTGTAGATTCTTTCACATAAATTCCTTTTTATCTCAGAAGTCAATTACATCAGTTAATCATAAAGAATCTGGCAACATTATGTGATGTATGTGTGGGGCAATATATAAATGTCAAATCTCATTGCTGCAGGCTAGAAGGGAAATGCTGCTTATGAAATATGTTTTAGGAAATGAAAAGGCCAGAGTATTTCTAGGCTGGAGTTTACTAGCAACTTAAGTGCCCTTATCCCTGGAAGTCAGGTGACACATAAGCTGGAATCAGAGTTGTGACATTTGCAATTATTTTCAAGCAAATACATGCGCCTTCAGGGATAACACTGAAAGAAAACAAAAACTGAGGCAATAGATTTTTCTTTCCCTCAGTCTTTCAGACGTTTGCAACAGCAAAAATCTTCTATTGCAAAGACACTGATGAACCATTAATAAACTAAATTGAAAGATACATGCTTTTATCATATCATGGTGGGAAAAAAAAGCCCATTAATTCTTTGTTATTGTCCAAAACGTTAATTTGGTAAGGAAGCCCACATTTTAAAGGGCCAGGATAGAAGTTGGGACTTGAAGCTGGGCTGAATTTCTTTTATATTGATAACATCAAAGTACCATTTCTACTCTTCTTACTGGAAGTCTGGTGAGTTCCCAGGAGGGCTGGTTATTGGCAAATCCTTCCTCACATGACTTTCACCTTGTATCACTGAATCTCATCCAATTCATGTTGTTTCCATTCTCAAGGGAAATTACTGTCCCCTGAGTGGTGTTCTGGCCCTTTTCTACAGTGAAAGCACTTCCAGCATTACCACAGTAAATTTTATTAGCAGACACATCCTTTTGGTGTCATAGGTATCAATGAAAGAAGAAATGGGATCATCATGAAGTGGGCAAGGAGTATGGCAGGGAGATCAAAAGCGCTCTATTTATAGCCCACAGACTAAAACTCAATCTTCGTTTTCAGTTGCAACATTGAACATGAGGGCAAAGCATGATTGCTAATGGAAGTGAGGATCTCCACATAGAATAACAGCTTCTGGGGAACAAGCAAACCCCCAGCGATCTGAATAAAGTGAACCAGATACACTACATCTGAGAACTGCAAAGAAACCCACCAGACTGAGCCACAAGCTGAGTAGTAAGGATTTTTAATACATTTTCAATTTGGAAAATATATGACTGGGAACAGAAAGATAATACCTTTATTAAGATAATACCTTTATTTTTACCCCCTTACTTTTACCCCTTAAGGGGTAAAAATTACTGCATGACACTGCTGGTCCACTACTTTGACCTCAATAAAGCACTAGAACAGATATTTGAAACAAGGAAAAGGGGGAGAAATGATGTCTGCATTTTCTTTAACAGGAACTAATTTTCAAGATGATAGATTAATATGACTGGACAAAACATCTGTCACAAAATAGCATGGAAAATGTGGGAATATGTTTTAAGCATCTTGCAGGAGCTCTCTTCTACTGATGCAGATGCCCAGACCACCCAAAGCAAGCAGCTTCCCCTAAGAAGTAATAAAGCATGAGAAGGAAGTCACCCAAAGACAATGCAATCTCAGACAGTGTTTGCTACAAAACAGACTGCCCGGTGATCACAGGGATAGCAGAGCCATTGCCTTCAATAGCCGTTTTCTAGCCTGTGTCACTTCATATGAGGACAAACTGGTTTTAGTTTTGAGGCCAGCCGGGAATTGCATTTCCAGGGTCCTGTCTCAACTACTTGTCTTTTATTGTATCCACACATGTAGGAGTGAACAGAGAATCATACCCTTTGTCTCTAGAAGTGGTTATATTACATCTGAAACCCACCCAATAAATCCTCTGTAAGTACTTGATGAAAACAGGATTGTTAATTCAGCAGCTGTATGTGAAATTCACAATTTTCTGTGTGCTGTTCCTGCGGAAGAGAAAATAGATGGTGTACTATGGATTTTCTTATTTGTTACCATCAAACCTTGCCCAAATAAAATATTACCAGGGTATGAGAGTAAAGGTACATCATCTGTGAACTAGGCATGAGCATTAAATATCACAATCTCTGACTTTCTAGCCCTCAATCAGTACTCTACAGCATCTGCCTGTACTATCTATAGCTACTGTATTTCTCTCCAGTATCTTTCCTTTGCTGAAATACTTCAGGCTGCTCAGTGGAAATAAATCTGCACACCAAGGAGGTCTTGCTGGGCATCCCAGGGTCTTAATGCCTCAGCTACAAAAGCGACACTCGTACTGTCCTTTATAAAAGATTGGCAGAAGATACTGCAGAAGATCATCGTGCCATTAATACAAAGTGCCAAAAGCAGAGTTTTTTATCCTAAGCAGTAATAGAACAACTGATAAATGCCTGGAGGTTTAGCACTTGTTTGAGATGAGGAAAGTAATATTTTACTTATGTGTGAGGGGAGAAAACAAGCAAAAGCCAGCAGGATTATTTTTAGGGTGTGTTTTAGAATGGACCTTCTTAATGTCTTTCTTTGTAAATTACAAATGCTTAGCTTAGCTATTTCTCCACACTTCACAGACAAGAATTTTTACAAAAGGGATTGATCATTTTCTTACTTGTAGTGTTTGTTTCTTGTCAGTTCAAATTTAAAATAAAACCTGAAAGATACAGGTATACCAAATTGCTTAGGCATACAGGGTACTGCATTTTTTTTGCCTTGTGACTGTAGGCATCTGGGCCAAGGGCTCTTAATGAAATTCATATGGATTATTAATCTCCAGCAGTGTGGCCTGTAAAGCAAAGAGTGTAGAGAATCACACAGAGCAGTATAATCCCAACACACTGTTGGCAGAGGTGTTGGGACTTGACAGAGACTGAATATGAAGAAATGAAAGACAAACAAGCACTGGCTGAAGGGGTATGTGAGCTATCATAGCATTTCTGAGGCAGGGAAGATGGCAAGTTGGAAGGAGCTTCACCAGCCATGCAGAGAAGCTGCTCTTAGGGTGGATTGAAAGATTAGTAACTGTGTCTGTCTGCCCTGGGGACATGGTGGCACAGGAGGCAGGTCTTCTGGCTCATGTGCAGGGACTGAAGTGGGATCTCTACAGTTCCAGCTGAATTGCTCAAAGAAAGCACATTTCAAGAAAATTCATTACCATAGCTGGCTTAATTTCTCTTGTTAAAAATTACTGACAGTAGAAATAATGATCATAGCATATGGGTTATGTTACGCACCTAAAAAAGAAGTGTATGGCCCTTACATTTCCTCCCTCAATACATTTTTGAAGGCTTGGATCTTGGTTGTTAGATGCAGGGAGAGGCAGGGACTACCTGATGTGATACCAAACTCCTGCTGAGTAGTTGTTGGCAAATTTCCATTCTGATTTTTTCCATTGCCACATAAGCTATTCGCTTGTGAATCAATAAAGAAGATGTGGAATTGTACAGCTTTTCATCTTCATCCTGGAAATGCACACCTGAAAAGGACTTCAGTCATTGAAAAAAACCCCACTTAATTTCCCTGCTATTGCTGTATCGATTTCTTCAACATATTTTCAACAGGTTTAACCAGTGTTTATTCACAGTAACTTTACCAGTAACATGATTCAAATACTTGTTTAATTCCTAATATGTATTTATTGCTGACCTCTGTGGGTATGTGTTGCTCACAAAAATCAACCTATACCAATCAGTTTGAAAGTACTGATCTCCCAGGCATGAATCTAGGAAGTTGTGTTGCTCTCATGCTTTGGGATTTGTTTTCTTTTAAAATTTTAGTTTAAGTTTGTGACTGCTAGTATGGAGAGAAGGGAATAACGACAGCACAGCATTGCTTGCTAGCTGAAAAAACCTTGCATTTTGCTTCTTGCACTGTAAGAAGACATCTGGAGCCCTTTGCAGCTTTGTTATTCCCCTAGCCTGAGTGTATTGCTCATGTCACCAAGACTTAGAGAGACTCTTAGAGCTAAGGATGATTGGAATAACCTGGAAGTGGCTGGTAATGTGTCTAGGCCTAAGAGGCTGAAAAACAGAAGGAAAAAACCTCATTAGTTTTGTGTTGGTGAAATGGAAATGAGCTGAGCCATGACAGAAGCACAGAGAATGGTTTGTCTGCCAGGGTGCAGAGCCCAACAGAGAGGAAAAACCAGGGAAGACCATGGCTTGGGAACTGAGTCAGTGGAGCTGCCACTGCACACCAAAAGCAGGACAAATATGAAAGACAACAACCCTGAGACCCGAAGCACTCAGCAGTCAGCGTTGTCTTTGTAATGTCAGTCCTCCTACCTGGTCTGCATCTGAGGTGCCCTCCTGTCAGGCTGAGCAAAGAAAGCCACAGGTGCATGAACCCTTGGCTGCTCTGCTGCAATGATCACCTGAAAGGTTCAGCCAAACCACACCAGCTCCAAGAGGTTTTGTGCTGAGAGCTGACCAGAGCTGCTGAAACCAGAAACTCACCTTTACGTTTGCCCAAAACTTTTCCTGATAAGTTCTTCTGCAATGCCACCATTTCCTTGTAGACAGAGAAGCTTATATTTAGGCTAGCGATCGTTTTGAAAGGGAGAGTTCATGGCTGTTTGAACAGTAAAGCTTTATTTTGAGAAGGAGAAAACTTCACAGTTCCCAGTTTCTCTGTGTGCGTGATGGGTAGAGGTTTTTATTATCCTAAGTGCTCCTCTAAGGCAGATGTATTTGATTTTATGGAATTAAACTAATTAGCCATATCTTTTTTCCAATACCAGCTACATTATTTCTGCAAAACTAAACCGTGTTGGTGCTGAGGATGCATGCAAATAATACAGGAGTGGTAAAGAGAGAAAAAGAAGTATTTTTCTTATACCTCTCTCTCTATTTTAATAGAAAACACAATCAGTGCTACCATGTACAAGTATAATATTCCCTGGGTAAAGCAGCACTCTACTGCGTCTCCCTATTTACTGCTCTGTAAATGGAATATTGGATGGGTGAGTGCCACACAACGGTTGTTCAGGAGTGGTGCAACAGTGCCACCACGTGTTCTCTCTGAGAATTGGTTTTACGCTGCCAATACAGTTACCCTCCTTTTTGTGTTATTTTAGAGGGGAAAAAAAAAAAAAAAAAAAAAAAAAAAGGTAACTAAGTAATTGCTTCCCAACAAAATTTTTTTATTGTGGACTTTGGTACTGGGAAACAGCACCCGAAGCTTTTTGGAACTCTGATGTGATGCTCAGCAAGTCCCACATTGATCTTCTAATCCCATTTCCACAGCTCTATCATGTATTTGCTCTCACACCTTTAATCTTTCTTGTCCAGTAGTAAAAAAAAAAAAACAGGACAAAACACTTTGTCGTTAGTGACCTTCCTTCTCTCCCTTTGTCAGCTTCCCTTCCCTGCCCATCATTCATTAGTCTCTTAAGAGAGCCAGCCAGCCAGCAGCACACTTGGGAGTCTCTTATTGGTCTGTTGTTTTCACAGGGCACAATTTGAGATAGGAATTAATGATCCCAGGCCTAAGTAGAAAACTCATAAACTGAAAGAGATTAGGTGGGGTTTTTTGTTTTCTTAAAATACTGTCTTTTAATATAAATATCAAGCTTTTTATCACTACTCTTCTCTAGAGTAACCCAGTGGAAATCACCCTCCTGTTACAGAGGGAATGATTTGCCTACATGCTTGTCTTTATGCACCAGTGACATTTTTAATCATCTCTGACACGCTCTTCCATCTTTCAGAGGGGCTAAGTCTTGGCTAACTGTGATGCTGATCCCAGCACTAGCAGAGTCCCCAAATCATCTAGCTCTGCCTTCCAACAAGATGAGAATATGTTTTTTACCTCTTGATGAAGAAAGCTAAACAATAAAAATAGAACCTTAATGCAATCAAAATACAGTAGTGTGAATGCATAATATATTTTTGCTATTTTTCACTGAGGAGAAATTTTAAAAGTACATAAATATATGGCATATGTGATGATAGGAAAGACAAATTTAAATAATGAGAATGGAAAAAAGGTTCTTTTTGTATAATCTCTGTTGATGGGAAGGTAGAGGGCTACATTGGACCACTCGTGCCACAGCAAATAGGTGTTTTTATCAGAAGTGTGGAAAACAAATACACTTGTTTTCTCAGATACATTTACTGACTGCACTCACTCAAACTAGCCTGATCATCATAGCCAAGGTCACTGGAGCTACAGTCCCCAGATGGTCCAAAAGACTGGCAGCAACCAGCCAGGACCAGGGAAGGGCAGGTACTAGGTCAGCCCTTTCACCATATGGGCTACCTCAGTGAGCCACAAGCAGATTTGAAGCCTATCCTCGAGAAAGTCAATCTGTACTGAAATAATTTTTGCAAATTGCACCTCTCTACCTAATGCCAGGCAACATCAGGCAGCCATTCTGGTTACTGGTGTTGCCATTCTGGTCAGTACTAAATACTGTTACTGTTACACAAGACTAGAGAGCACATCTGACAGTGCTCCTTGCATACTAATGCTTTCCAGCCCAATTCTGTCACAATTCAAAATGCTACTTATTACATCTAAGATTTCTAATCTAAGATTCCAATTAAGTCTCTCAATAATGCAGAATGCACTAGCTCAGAACACACCAGTCTGGTGGTACAGCACTCACAGCCACGATTTCTGCACCTCTGAAATTCATTTCTAACACAGATTCACACTACTGCAAGAAAGCTTCCCCTCCCATCTCGAATCTTCCACCAACCGTAGTTACTTGTATCCTTTTATAAACAAACCCCTCACCATCAGGCCCTTCTCTAATGAATCAGAAAGAACAGAGAGCATGGAATGACTACTGTCCTGACTTGTGCAGGTTTATTCTTCATTGTTTATGGCATTGGAATATTAGAAAAATGTGTGATAATATTTTCTCTGAGTCTAGACAGCTATGAGTGAATTCCTAAGAATGATTCTCTGGCAGTGGGTTCTTGCCTTTATAATTCAGCTCTTGGATATTTCATTCTATTTCATTCACCAGGAAAGACCCAGCAGACCTCAGTATGAAAAGCATGGTGCAGGCAAATACATTCCCAACAGGCAAGATCCATCAGGGAAAGTGACCCAGTTGTACTAGTTTATCAAGACAAGAAAATGGATATTATCAACAGAGGCAAATCAAGAAGTTTCTTAATATTTTTTTCTTTCAACAATGTTAATATCATTAATGATACAAGAACACACATTATTTGAAAAAAAAAAAAAAAAGAAATCGAATGTGCTGTTTCTATTTCAAATATTTAGAACATTTGAATTAAAAGTGTCATTTAAAAACCCCGTTCCCAGCAAACACAACACACGTAATTGTTTTTGGCAAAGAGCTTCAGGAAAAAAAATGGTTTAAGAAGCAGCTACTGTAAATGCTACAACAAATTTGCTATCAAAAGTTCATAGCTGCACAAAAATTTGAGGATCATCTGTCAGTACATGACAGACAGAGCATCACTTTCACTCCCTGTTTTAGTCCAGGAGTAATAGAAAACAGATCTGAAGCCTGAATATTCCCAAAGGGCTGTCTTAGGGTTTGGTGCTCTGGTTCAGCCCCCAGCATGGGTACAAGCTCTGAAGTTTAGCTCAGATTTCTCCAAATATTTGACCAGAGGAGACATTTCAGACTCTTCACTGAAATTGCCTTTTTGTTTACTCCACTGAGCCTCTCTTTTATATAAAGGGCCCCAATAGCTTTTTATGTCACATGCTCTGCGATGGACAGATAATTGCGTCAACCCAGCAAGACGATGACTCACTAAGTGAGCAATATCCATTTTCAACAGGGCAAAAATATTGGTGTAGGCCCACTTAATTGTTCCATGATACAATTTAGCACTGATATAGCATGTATTAAATTAATTAAAAGGCTTTCCTTCCCATCAAAGGTATAATCAAGGCAATTTTCTTTCAAACATAATCAAGAAACTATGCAAGGAAAGCTTGGCAATATGAGCTATTTTTTCATGTGGAAAGTTAATTGATTTTCTATCATTTTTCCCCTCTGGGATTCAAACAAAGCTTTACAAAAGTTGTAGGTTTTATGTGTAATTGATCCACTTGATCTTTTAGAGGTTACCTGAAACTAGGCCAGCAAAGTACTTCTTTTCTCCTTCTGAGAGATTGTATCAACCATCATTAAAAAAATATGACCTAGAGGTCACAGAAAACTCCAGAGTGCTTGAAACAATTAATGTTTAAGCCAGAGAAGCTTTACAGGGAGGTAGCAATCCATTTCCTCTCCTATTGAATACATCAGCAAACATCTTTCTGAATGTTAATAAAATGGGTGTGGTTTGAAGAAACACTTTTTTGTTTCCTTGGTGCTTGGCATATGGAAAAGAAAGGTTAGGGAAGGCAAAATGAAATGCAAAACTGAGCACTTGGTTAAACCAAGAAGGGGTAATGAGGCTGGGTGTTTATATTCTCCCCTCACCATTCCTTTGGGGAGGGCAGGGTGAGGCAGGGTTACATGGAGGCATGTTTTGGAACAGACAATAAACACAAATTACATTCTTCTCTGGGGAGCCTCTTGGTAAGCTGCAGCTCCCTGAAGTGTCCCAGAGAATTGGCAGCATTATGTAAGAGCCTAAGTATAAAAGACAGCAGTGGGAGCCCATGTGTTTGCTGTGTTGATACTACAGTGGGATGGAGTATCGAGAGGAATTTACAGTGACCAAAAGACAGACCATTTTGAAGTTGATTCAACTGAGTTTTGTTCTGAATTATTTCAACAAGCAGCACCTCCCTAATTTGTGTAGTACAAATGCTTCATAAAAATACACACTTAACTCGGTCCATATCTATTCAAATTGTCAGGTGATCAACCAAAGGGTTTCAACAGCCTCTGCAGCTCAGTAAAGAGAAGGTTCCCTTTTCCTGTTGAAAAAGGTAGCAATGTCATACCCTGGTCTCTGTATATTACATTATATTGTATCAATTGCTGTATAGTGTGGCAGTTAAGACCAATAAAGGCATGGAGAAAAAACAGTAAAAGAAGCATGCTCTACAACTATAAATTTGACAGTGGTTTGAGATTCTGGAAAAAAATTAACACCACATATTCCAAAGTAATGCTTAAGTGTGATGTCATTTACTTGGGCAAATAGATCAAGGCTGAGCCATGAAGTCATGAGCCACGGATCTACATAAAGACACAGGTTTTCTTAAAGCCCTAATGTGGTTCTGAGCCAACATTCTGCTTCAAAATTCTAAATTGAGCTGTTTTTTTAAAAGCAAGGGAAAAAATCCATCTCTCCTGTCTTACTGTGAAATTGTAATGCAACTAGACTGTTCAGAAAAGCAGTATATTTAAAAAATACATATAAATAATATAAATAATTCTCATTTTTGCAAATGCTGGCAGTGATGCTTCATAAATGGGTTGCCAGCCTGTGTACAAATCAGGAGTTTGCAGAGATGCTCTGTAACGAAAAGTCAGCCTGAACCTGCACCACTAAACTGAACCATCCTTTTTTCCATTATCAGAATTGGAATCCCAAGATGATAACAATCCTATGAAGTAAAATTCTTTAGACTCCAACCCTTCGTTCTCACATACCATAGTCTTAGAGGGAAAATATTAATCAAATCCAACTCCTGGCTCATGCAGTTTTATTCCTATAGCAAGTTCTCCAATTTTTTTTTTTTTTTTTCAATTTCTTTTCATTTATCTTAGCAAATCAGCTCCACCAGCTTCCCTTTGTGGTACTTGCAGAGTCCAGTATACCTGAACTTCAGCAAGCTGTTTTTTCCTAAATTTAACATTACTTCAGTTTATTTCATTCTTCATTTCATCACTTCTGTTCAGAGCACTCCAAGTTCCATCTTTTCAGTATCATCTTGGATACTGTTGGTTCTGGAGCCGCAAGTGAAAAGTATCAAAACAATATACTTTCGAAAAATGAAATTTTGGCAATTCTGAGATTACAAGCAGTACCAGATGAACACTTCTTTGTACATTTGTGATCAAAGCCCAATCCTGTCAATCACTATATGCTCTCAGTTGAAAGCACTTTGTAAAACACACCCCATAATGAATAACGTTACCTGGTGAATTTGGATACCTTGTTTGCTGGCACATTCAAAGACACGGGTTTGGAGATGAGGTGGATAGGGGTGTTATTCGGACAGTTCTGACATTCAAGGGGCAATGGTTTTAAATTTTAAATTAGAAAAGAGTGGATTTAGATTGAATGTAAGGAAGAAGTTCTTTACCATGAGGTGGTAGAACACTGGAACAGGTTGCCCAGGGAGGTGGTTGAGGCCCCATCTCTGGAGACTTTCAAAGTGAGACTTGACAAGGCTCTGAGCAACTTGCTCTAGTTGAAGATGGCCCTGCTCTCAGCCGGGGAGTTGGACTAGATGACCTCTAGAGGTCCCTTCCAACCCAGACATTTCTATGATTCTATGACAACCAAGATTCTCATACAAATACTGCAAATGAATCAAAAGCAAGACATTCAGCACCACATTCAGAGCACAGGCAGTCTTTGGCTGTTCAGCCAACCTCTCTTCCCACCAGCTTGTTTCTTCCTGCTCTCAGCAGGCAGGTATCCAACAGGCCATTATTTTTGGTACCATTTACTTTATTAATGTTCATGAATGGCAAAAAAAAAAAAAAATAAATCAGTGGAATTCAGGAAGTGTTTCACAACCCAAAACAAAGAGCCTTAAACAGATCACAATTTTATTGCAGGAAATGCCATTCAGTCAGTGCGAGCTGTCAGTATTTTTGACAGCCTAGATTTTGAAATATGTTAGTTAACAGAACTTGGTGGGCAGAGGAGCTGAAGTGTAAGCAGCTGACTTAAACAAAGGCAATTTGGAATTCTATTTTCATTCAGTAAACAGGCTGACCATTATTTGTATTTTCCTGATTGTTTGTTTTTGAAAGCTTCGCAAATGCTAGGCTTGTGCATGAAATGCTAACAGTGCTTTGATGTTTCCTGGCCCAGACACCAGCCTTCCATCTTTTTTACTTTAAAATTTTATCCGGCAGGAAAGTAGCTCATGGGATTAATGTAGCATCTTGTCGAGTTTAGGAAAGCTAGTTGCAAAGCTGACATAGGAAAGACAAAAAAAACCCCCAAAATTAAGAAAAAGAGGATGAAAAAATGCATTTCAACATTTCTCTCTCAAAGAACAAATGTGCAATCTGCAGCAAATCTAAATGGCAGAATCAACACTTCCAAGTAATTGGTAGAATTTGTCCTCTAGCTGAGTTATTCTGAGGAACATCAGCAACATAATAAATGACACTTGCCTCTTTCTAAGAATTATGCACATCATGTTGCATATTGCAAGATTTTATACATTTGGACAGAAAAGCAGATGGATGCCAGAAAACTTATTAAATGTAAGGCTTACTTGCTGCACGAACACACCTGAACTCTAGAAACAGTGCCACCAGAGTCCTCAACCACAACAGCCACAAAAGAACAAACTCTTGTTGTGACATATGATAGAATGAGGCTGTCATCTTAATTTATGGTGTTAGCACTGCCACAAAATACGCTGAAGAATCCCACACAATTTTTAATCTCATTTTAATGGTTCAAGAGATAACTGTGTTGAAAATCCACATGAATTACAAAATGATTATGCTAATTTTTCATTTGGGCATTCAGAAGTTCTCAAGAATTGTATGCAGTCAACAGAATATTTTAATATGGTTCACTCTGTAGGAAAAGATACATTTTCATTTAATTCTACTATCTTTAGAGTAATTTTATCCATTATCTTCTTGTTACGTTCAATAGGTTCTTTTTATACAGGCAGGTCCCCAACTGCTTATTTTTGAGGGTCTTGATAGGTACTAAGCAGTTGTTTGAGAAATGTTTGGTTAGAGATCTTTGGAGTATCTACTTCCTCAAAGTTAGGGATATTCAGATGAAAGGAGGCTTTGAATATCTAGAGAGTTTCTACAACCTGAAATGCAGTGTGAAGTTATATTTTGTTCAAATCTATCTTTTGCTTATTATTTTGAAATGCTTCTGCAGATAGATGTACTGAACAAGACACTACAGAGCACATAGAATTATAGATCGTTAATCAGTGGAATTTTATTATCTGTCCTTTTTGGAAGTGCTGTAAATGAGACAAATATTTCTGTGTTTTCATAATGCATTAAAATTGATTTCCATTTTAACTGTGGGGCACTGCAATTGCAAATACAGTAGCCTGTCTATAAAAATGACAGTCCCTTTTAACAATTGCTTTTCTTCTTGCAAATTTGTCATAAAGAAGCACTAAAACTATCTCTAGTCTAACTCAGTGGCATTTCACAGCTCATACACCTACAGCATTTGCTTACAGTACCTTGCTAGCAAAACACAAGGTGGCACCTCCAACAGCCAGCAATCATAAATTTACCACAGACACCATCTTTTGAGATGTTCTACAACTTCATACAATTTCCGAGAAAACTGTCTGTCTTGTTTTCCCAAGGGAAGGGCAGACACAGAGCACCTGGGAGAACTGCATGTGCCCAAGACTGGCAAAGGCAGCTGCCTTTCAGTGAGAGGGTGCATCCCTCCAAGAGGAGCGCAGGACACATGTGGCACCTCACACCCACCTGCGCTAACTGACACCTCGCCACAAGAAAGCACACTGCGGTGGGAATGCCCTTCGCTATCACAAGCGCTCAGCTCTGCTGTGCAGGGGGCTCACCTCCCAAGGCCAGCAAGAACCCCTTTCATGGGTTTCCCAACTTTACTGGGTGTCTTGAACATGCTGAGGCTGAACTGCAGCCTGAAGGAGGGTAGTAAGTCACCTGTTCAGCATGGCCCCAGAAAGCGAATGGGGTCTAACGAATCTGTGTCACAACCCTTGTCAGTCATCAGTTTTCCATTGTGTGTCTCCAGGAGTATCACAGTCATGACAGTTGTAACACAAATCTCTGCTGAACAGAGGTGTATAGGCACACTCAGCAAAATTATTCAGCAGGTTGGAGTGTGCCTGGAGCCCTGGTACGAGACTGCTGGTTCAGCTTCTTTGTCCATGTAACTGAATTGTCTTGCAGAGTCTTTGCAGAGCTCTAAGAATTTGTACGTGGGTAGGACCAAGCTACCACTTAAGACTTGTGAGTAAAACTCCGTGGAGAGGATGACAGGATAGAAATGAGCCTGCTGTCCAAGCAGGTACTTTGATACCAACTGGGTGTTTAGTGACCCCGTAATATACATAAGTTGCTGAATAACTAGGAATTTGGTCCTATTTATATTTCTGCATTTAGTGTTACATCACTGAGAGAGTCCATCTTTGTAAGAAGGTGCGTGTTTTTACAAAGGATGTCAGATCTTCTTAAAACAATTCCAAGATAAAGCAAAATCCACTTCTAATCCTTGCCAAGACACAGAGGAAAAAACCCACAAACTTTAGTTGTTATGTAAGTAGACAAGATTCATGATTTGGACAGGACTTGAAAATGTATGTGCTATTTTTGTTAAAGCAAAAAGCAATGTTCTAAGCACACACCACTGCAGAAACTCCAAAATGACCTCTGTAAAATTAGTAACTCGACAGTTAAAGACATGGGTTTTTACATTTCATTTGCTCTGGCTCTGCATTTCAGTATTTTCCCATAATGATAATGGGTCATGTACATAGCTATATGTTCAGTAAAGTTAAATCAGGAATTGCTTTGGCTCTGTATCCTTTCAGTTAAGACTGTAAATACCAGGGTCCTGTCTGCTCTGTATGAATACAAATGGCCTCAGTGGAGTTCTGCCAGTTTATAGCAGCATAAAATCAAGGCCAGGGGATCAAAGGGTCTTTTCCATAAAAGCAGGAATTTGTTTCCATGCCATCTTCTTCAAAAGGTTCTGAATTATCTGGTGAGTGCTCTCCATACTAAAATTATTTTCTTCCAGTGGCACTGTGTGTATACAAGTGTGTATGACGATACCTTTGTGCATTAATAGAAATATATTTAGAACCATAACAATGTTTGAGTCAGACAGGTTTGTCTGCATCTCTTTTCATTTCTTCAATTCTTATCTTATTCTTTCACAATCATTATCTCAGCAAATAATTACTCACCCTTTTACACCCACAAGGAGGAACTTTGAGCATTAGTGTTCAAACATGTACCACAGCAAGCCAAGGAAACAACCCTGCAGATTCCTGCCCCAGTGGGAGGACTACTACACTTCCCATAAAACTCAAGGAGTTCCCCCCATAACTCAGGATCCATCAAAACTGGAAAGAAATGGTCAGTATCCTTCTGGTAACAACCAAGTAAGAAACAAATTTAATACAGATAAGCTCACTGACCGATACAGATGCGTATCTCAGTGGCACATTGGGGACCAATGAAGTTATGAATACAAAGGGATTAGAGACATGCATCTCACAGTCCTCACATCCAGTAGGTTCACTGAACATTTTGCAGTTCAAAATCCTTGTCAGTGTGGTAGGAAGAAATTCATATTCCCTACTGCAGTAGTCCCTAAGTCAATTCCAAGTAGAACTCACTGTTTCCTGTTCCATGCAAGAGTTTTGTCTTTAATTCTTTCAGAAAACAGGAAATATGTTTAGAAAACACCATAAACAGAAAAGGACAATGTCCCTCACCAAGTCCCGCTGAAAATGTTAAATAATAAAGAGAAGAAAAGCTACACAAGGAAAAGATACATATTATTCAGAATCCAGACCACCTCACAAATACTGAAACAATTCCAGATAACTAACTCCATTTGCATGTATAAAATCTAACATGCACATAAAGTATGTTCTTAAAAATGACAACCTGGTAACGGAGAAGAGGAAAATATGCCTCCTGTGTGAAGAATAATCAAATGAAAGGTACAAGCCAAAAACAAGCACAGGGCAGGCCAATAAAATGTCATGTTCAGAACATGTAGCCCACATTGCCTAATCTCCACTGTGATATTCATCTCTGTTAACAAAGAGCAAAAATCTAACTCAGGAGTGGTGTAAATGTAAGTGAATTATCCTCATTTCTCTGTGTAAGATGGATGTCACTAAAGAGTTCCAATTTTGTTGGGTATTCTACAACAAAGTGTTTCTTTGTATCAAATGGACCCATATAATGACTATAGCAAATGACACTTTCAGAGCATAATAGGCACTCTGAACATTTGGTAAGAGAGTCATCTGCCTAGGAGAGAAGGAACTGAATGGCTGGATGTATCCCTAATGCACATGGGAAAATTGGTAACAAAATGAATAGAAAATGCACTTACAGATTCCAAAGCTGATTTCATTACAAACCCGTGGACAAGTTTTCTCACTGACTCTACTGGCAATAGGATTGCAACAGGACTGATTTATGGTTTGTGTGTCTCCTACCTCTCTCTGAAAGAAAAAAAAAAAAAAAAAAAAAAGTGCCAAATTCACAAACCTACAGAAGTTCGCCTTTATTTATGGCTGATTCTTTGTCTGGCAAAGGATAGCAAACTCTGTACACAGAAGTCTCTTTGACTGAAAGTTCCTTCCTTTATCTTTGCTATACCTACATATGTTAACAAGGTTGTTTCCCATATTTTTCTCTTGAGGCTTTTAAAGACTGACCTTGCTATCTTTGTACAGCTGTTCTCAATTTCCTCCTCCCAGATCTGCTCATGAAGCTCTTCAGTAGCTTACTTCTTATCCCTCCCATTTATACACTTTATCTGTGTTTTACAGAAGAAAATGAATCAATAATTAGGTCTGCTTGGGAATTTTTACTGAATCTTTCACTGGAAAATTCCAGTTAGATCTGAAGCATTTAATTCAAAATATCTTGGGTTCAACAAAGCACTTCATGGAATTCAAATGAATTCACATTTAAAAAAAATAAAAAATGTTTCCCAAACAGAATCTCCTATACAGCAAATTGAATCAGAAACTGTTTTAACTAAAGCACAAGCATCCTTCTGAGTGTAGATGTTACAAATAAATAAATCAATAAATCTCTCATTACCTTCTACCAGCAAAGTCCTGTACAGGCCAGTTTTTCTATACAACATATATGTAGTTTTATATCACTCTCCTTAAACATCTTATCTGCGAGCACTTTCTTTTCTGTTTTTTGTTTGTCTCATTCTTAAATTATATCCCCCAAATCAAGGTAAATACCATTCCTCAAAACGAATGCTCTTCAGATTTCAGTGATGTGTGATTATGGTCTAACAAAATTACTGATCCATAAAATCTCCTCTGGAGCATCAAAGCACCTTTCTTTGCTTTTATAAACTGTTGACAATGGAGCAGCCAACCAGCCACAGGGGTTTTATCCTGAGCCTTTAAACAACTGGTGGTTTGGTCTCTAGTCTGTCTGCTCAGGCACTCTTCCCATATTCATTTGTTAATTGCCCTCTTCAGAAATAATGGACACAGGCCAAAGACAAAATGTTGGTCAATAAACTTTAGCTCATGCACTTATACCAGAAAATGACCAACAATACAATTTGGTGTTGTGATGTTAAACCAAGCCTCAGTATCAAAGCTTCTCCAGCGAGATGAAAAAACATGAATTCTGAACACGTCATAGCAAGAGTACATAATACCTTGTGTCAGAGATGCACACTCTCCTCTCCCACCCATACTACCTGACCTTTACTCAGCTGCAGAGTTTGTTCTATCTCAAGGATGCTGACATCACTATTTTTACAGTTATGTGGAAGGATTTTTGTAGGAGTTCATGTTTTAATTGTTAGGAATTGCACAGCATCAATTTTGATAAACTCAAAAATTTTATTGGAAACAGGAATATTTATTTCTCTACAGAACTGAAGTAACTCAAAAGACAAAGAAAAAACCCCACAATATTCCCAGATTTATTCACTCACATAATTCTGTACATTGAAGTCTTATAATGATAGGGAGTCTGTAGACTGATTGGTCAGCTGCAAAACACCCTTATTTAGACTACTGAGAGAATGAGGTAAAAGGCAGCTTTAGGACTGTCTGCGCTGGTCAGGAACTGTCAGTGCCAAATATAAGCAAGAGTAGCCATTGCGCTGTTTGGAATTATCCCAGCTTGTTTTGGTCCCATGGAGCAATTACTGCAGTGTACATATCCTGAGCCAGTACAGGATTCACTCCACTCAGTGATTTTTCTACAAAAAGGGATTTTGTGACTGTCATTTGAGACATCCCTTCAACTGTCTTTTACCACCTGGAAAACAACAAAGTAGCTGAACACCGGGGCCTACAAATATTAAAGGTCACAGACATATATAAAAATCCCTTTGGGTTTAAGGACAAATACAGACCTCCTTAGCCAACCTGATTGCCTAAGCAAATCAGTGGACAGACATATGAACAGGTGGAAGTACCTCCTCTCTGGTTGAAGAGCTACTATACAAGCAACTCTATGTGAGCACCATTGTCCTACTCTATGTTTTCATCAGGACTAAGAAGAGGTACTGGGCAAGGCAACCTCAGGCTTCAAGGCACCTTGGTAGAACAAACAAATTTTAAGGATGTCACTTACTGTCCACGAAGATAAAAACACAAAATAGGAGTACAATAAAGACCTAGACTTGCCCCCTAAAAATGTTATTTCAACAGCACTGAACAGAATGCCTTTAACTCAGTCTTCAGCTCATGCTGACTTGACATCTGTCCCCATTTTCTTTTCTTCAGACAATTCTAAAATGGCCTTCAGCTCGGTTTTGGAGAACTTAGGGGTCAGTGCCACATTGTCATAATCAAATTCTTCATCAAGTGAGAATGGTTGAACATCATCTCCCAGTAGCTGTAATGAGAAAAACCAGATAAATAATATTGCTGCAAGTGATGATAAGGGAGCTCAAAATATAAACTTCTAATTAATATTTAATTAAACTATTTTTTCTGAGTCTAGCACTCTCAGCTGATTAAGCTCTTTTTAAGTAAAAGAATAAATTCAATTATTCAATTTGACCTAATTTAAGCCATTTAATGTGCCCCATTTATACTGTACAGTATCTGAACGGATATCATTAGCTAATTTTGCTCAAGGCTAGGAAACTAAAAAAAACTCCCTTGCACACATCTATTACATTCCTGCCACTTGTAGTGGCAGGGCTGTGGGGCTATGGACAAGTTATGTACAGCTACATTAAAACTCAAAGACAGATTCCATATCCTTAAAATTTGGGCTACTATCACATAAAGCTTCAGTGTCCGTGCATCTGATACTAATGTAACACGCTTCCCAAAACAATTTCAGCAAAGGAAAAGCCTGGAATGAGCAAAATTAGACATAATCAGCTTTCAGAATCTAATAATTCCTTTTTACCATCTCCAAGAGATGCAACTGGCTAGTTTGGATTTCTTCCATGATGAACAGAGTCTTACTGCATCTGCCAATATTTGCTTTGTTGACACAGTATATAGCATTTCTGTATTGCTTCTCATTGAAATGTCTTAGAATAAATGCTCTGCCTATAAAATAATGAAAGCAAGTAACTATGGCAGGCTGCACGCTGATAAGAAACTGCAGGTGGCCATGGCACAAAAGGTTTATGGTAAGCAGTTACATAAAATTAATTCCAGAGCTGCACAGGAGACACATCCTCACTGCCTAAATTGTACAGGTCTGCTCCCTATCCTTTGAGAAGTTAATATAAAATGTCTAGAAATTTCAACCATGACAAACAGCACATCTCCCCAATTCAAAGATTTAAGTACCTCAATACCAAATCTGAAAAACATTTAAACACATGCTCATTTTTTCAAACTTCTGATGAATCCTCAATGAAGCCAATGACTACTGACGTATTTGAAGTTAAGAATACACCTATTCGTTTTGCTGAAAGGGAGGAAGAATACTCATCATCTTATGGTCATTGCTCAGTTTAGAAGACACAGTATCCCACACAATTTCTGGTAATACTGTGTAAGAAGATGCATTGACACAGTTAATACCATCTAATAAGTTGGAGAACCAGTAGCTGGATTCCTCTGGTGGCTGCACAGCAAACAGACATGACAGTGAGTATCCTACAAGTATCTACATCCTTTACTAATAGACTGTAATATTGCCTGACTGATCAGGAAGTATTTCTGGCTTACACTGGCTTCAATAGATGCTGGAGTATATAAATCATAGAAACATAGAATGGTTTGGATTGGAAGAGACCTTAAAGATCATCCAGTTCCAACCCCTCTGCCATAAGCAGGGACACTTCCCAGTATATTAGGTTGCTCAAAGCCCCATCCAGCCTCGTCTTGAACACATCTAGGGATGGTGCATCCACAACTTCCCTGGACAGCCTGTTCCCGTGTCTCACCACCCTCAGAATAGAGAACTTCTTCCTCAATTCTAATCTAAATCTCCCCTCTTCCAGTCCAAAGCCATTACTCCTCATCCCATCACTATAAGACCTTGCAAAAAGTCTCTCCTCAGCTTTCTTGTAGGCCCCCTTCAGATACTGGAAGGCTGCAATAAGGTCACCCATAGATGCAGACCATGGGCATTTATAAATCTGGTACCAGCAACCAGGGTTCACTACTACCTATCCCTGTCCCTGCCATTGGCAGGGGGGTTGGAACTAGATGATCTTTAAGGTCCCTTCCAACCCTGACAATTCTATGATTCCTTAGTAGAAATCCAAACCACACTCTTCTAAAAACTGATGCAAGCTGCAAACATTTTTCATTTAGTTTGGTTTTAACAGCATTTGTTACCACATCCCTAGATAACCAAGCTAAGAAGAGTTGAAATGGCAGTAAGCCTTTGCAGGGATTCTACAACAACAAATCTGTTCTTTCTCTGCCAACACAGTGATGGAAAGCATACATGCATTCACTATGCCCTTGTGTTGACCTTCATGTCATTCCAGGAACATTTTATGCAGATGCAGAGAAATACTGGAGAAACATTTGTTTCGAAGACTCAACCCCAAAATGCAAACTGCAATTAAATGCCAAAGTAGGACATACCCAACTTCACTGATAATGATTTTTGTTACCCACTCACTGCACATTCGAAAAATGTATTCACCTTGAATATTTATCAATGTGCTTCTCTCAAAGAAGTACTCAGAGAACTAGTGATTCTTTTTTTTTCTGCTTCTCCCAAGAAGTCATTCACTTCAACCTTCCACACAGACAAGCAATCTCAAACTTTTATGCAGCAAAGTGCAATTTTCATCTGTTTCAAAAGGAAGACATTTTGCAATAGAACACCGAATCCTCTGAGCTGATGAAGTTATTATCTTGTTATTTTTGCCTAAGGAGATGAGAGAAATACATGAATTTCAGGTGTCTAATTTAACATCTAATTGAAAACTTTTTGAGAGCATTCTGGGAAAAGAATTTTGCTCTATTAGAAAACTGCCAGTTTGCTTCAGATTGCTCCTGTGATTTACTCTCTGAAGAAAAAAATCATTTTCATTTACAGTTCCTGCATGTCCAAATCAAAGGGAAAAAGAATGTAAAATTCATATTAATAACTGAATTATTTTGCTAGAGGCTGTTTTACAAAGTAATGTTGTAAATAAAATACCTTAAAGTTGATACTTTCAGAAGTCTATTAATAATAGGCAACTCATCTCTTTTCATTAAACTCTGTGTGGAGTTGCAGTTAACTGAACAGCTTGTCTCTGTCCTTCTAAAACCTTTATTTCTGTGCAATTATGGCACTCTATGATTCACTTGTTCAAATTATGTAAAGGATGCACATACACGCACCAATAATTTCATGGTATACTCAAGGGAAATAACAATTGAACAAGTAAAAAGGCAGGAGGAAAGGCATGTGTGATATTATCTCATATAAGCTTAATATATATACACTGGGGTACTTGGGAGGAGAAAAAAAAGTTTGTCTTGAGCTTGGGACACTGGATTAGAGAGTCAATAAATCTTGACTTATTTTCCACTTCTGCTTCATCATTCTGGACAAGTCACTCAATCTCTGTGTCTTTACTGGCCTCTGAGAAGCTGTAAGTCTTCCATCTTCTTTCACTTAGTCAATCCTGACTTTTAAGTTCTTCCTCGTTGTTCTTGCATTTATGCACAGCACTTAGCAGAAAGAAACCTCAGCTGAAGCCTATCAGCAAGACCCTAATCCAAAGGAACTCAACAGAAGCTGCATTTTAGGTGATAGATGCTGCCATTGCACAGAAAAAGATAAAATGGGAAGCATGGTAAATACTTTTTCAAATGCTCAGGCTAAAGACAGACAAAGGAGAAGGGTAGAATCCATTCTTCCTAATCCCAGACGTATAAAAATTAAGCTTTCAGATCACGGAAGTCAATTAGCCAAAAAAGACCCAGCCTTAGAGTCAGCCTGTGGATGGAGACATATTACATCTTAGGACAAATGCCTACAGCAAGTGGGATGCATCACTTTCTGCAGGTGCTTATCTCCCCTTCTTCATGAATGAAGGACTAAATTAGACTATAAATGAAAAGCTGAAGTTAGATGAGATGAACCCCACTTTGAATGCATGTTTATAGTGAGTGGATGGAAAACATGCATTCAACTGCACTCAGATGTATGCAGGGGAGGAAATTAGAACAAATGAGACCCTAGGAAGCAGACATTAAGACATACTGTTAATTAAATAAACTGTAATGTCTTTATGAAAAAAAAAGTATTAAGCAGAAATAAAGGAGAGAATAAATAAATAACTGGGTAGGGAAGGTAAATGTTCTATGATAAAGTACTTCAACCATGGACTGAATGCTGTTTCAATTTGCAGTGGCCTGTGGGAGGTCATGTATCCCACACTGTCGATATTGAAATCCAGGAATATATTTATGTCTAAATCCAGGGAAGACAGATGAAGCAACATTGGTGGACAACACAAATAACTTGCTGTGTCATTCACTAAGCTTCTTCCCAACAGCTCTGGACAGAAAAACATTTTCAGGGAGACAAGTCGCTCTTTAACATATTAGCCAAATTATACACTGGGTCTTAGCAGAGCTTCTTTATTTAAACCTCCCCTAGCAATACATTCAGAGATATACACCTTCCCGTGACGTCCTTCACAAATGCATACACAGCACAGACATTCAACATCCTACATTGCACTATTAAGCTTGTTTATTTTTCACAGAGAATGGTTTTCCACTCTCTCTGAAGAACCAACTAGACAACCACAATCTGTTGCCCTTCCCTAACAGATTTGTTTTGATGAACAGAGAACGGTCTCATTTCAAAGCAGGGATGTCTCCAGGGAAAATCTTTTTCTCTTTCCAAACTAGTCCTGCCATAAGCAATGCAAGATTTAATTTTCAAGGCAATGACAATTTGAAGCACAAAGGGATTTTAAACCCGACCTGTTGAGTTTTGACAGTTCTAAAAATCAGGCCACAGTTATATTATCTAAATGAAGGCATAGATATGTGTATAATTTAGGGGAAAGACTGCCTTCTTCTTGAGCAGCCTGGCACCAACCAAACAGATGTGAAAAACCTAAGTCTTTCTTCCTGAAAAATGCAGCAACCTTTAACCAATGTAATAATAATACTCAGTTTCATAACCCAACTTTTTCCTCAAATGGAAATGAATTTTGCATGCACTGGGATCTTCATCTATTTTTCATGAATTAAAGAGTCATATGCAATCCTTATGAACACTGCAGGCTGCTACAATCCTCCTTCTCTAGTTTTATACAGAAGTTATCAAATGAGAAAACTATAAAACCTCATTCTAGGGGTTTTTTGTGTGTGCCAATGGATATTTCTCAAGGCAAACCCCTTGAATTATGTCAATCCTTAGGGAAAAGAGTTAGTATTTTTATTCACAATATGGTATTAAAGCTTGAAAGGTCATTTTAGAACATTTACTTTTTCCCAAAGCAGACTTGTTCCTTATAGTAAAGAGTTTATTGCAAAGAACTAAACACAACTGAACTCAGAAAAGAAGGCACCATATGCACTGCTATAACATCAAACCTTCATTGGTCACGCATCATTTATAAACTTGATTTAAGCCTCATGGGACATCAATAAGCACATGAAACTATCAAAACTGGCCCATTTTAGCCAGAAGCTAACTTCAGCTTCTATTACAATGATCAGGCAGGGGAAAAGAGTGGTGAACAATCCTCTCCAATAGAAACATCCCCAAAAGTTAATGCTCACGCTGACTATTTGGATAGGAAGCTTAATGACTTAAAATAAGCCTGTGAGCAACCCACACCTTCTGTTCCAGTTTGAAAATAAATTAAATTCTGAGGAAAAATGGCAATTCTAAATTAAAGCTCATGTTGGTTGTGTCTGATTAAAAGACTCAGACTCCATAATGCAAACCACTCCACACCAGACCTAGCCAATGCAGATTGTCAGCAGCATCTTGCTACCACTCATTTCCAAGAGGACAGATCCCAGCTCTGTTCACAACATAATCTAAAATCTCTTTTTCTTTTAAATGTTACGTTAAAGGGATTATTCCCTACCTCCTTGTTTGCCATATTCATGCCAAGGAGAACTGCAGGATGTTGTAAGATCATGAGGTCATTGGAAAATTAAATGGCACATCACTCTATGTAAGCAATGATTTGTTAAAAGGTCAGGAAGTGCAAGAATTTACCTAAATATTCTGTGAGTTAGAACAATTAAATATTAAAAAGCCCACATACAGTTTGAAGTATTGAATCCTACGTTTTGAAATGTAGGATTATATAACAGCAGCATACAAGATGAAATAGTATCTTTCTCTTAGAGTATTTATCTCAATTGTTAATGTATTTAAGAATTCATTATTAATTTAAAAATTAATAACCTGATTTGTTAACTCATAACAGCTTCACACACTCCATCTGTATTGCTCTGTTCTGGTGGAAACAACATTAGAAGCCAATGGGTAAAAAAAACTCACCCCAAACCCGCAACATTTAAATAAATAAATCTAACCTCATACCTCTTCGTTTTTGCTGCCCAATGGCTGTGGAACCGACCAGGTTCTGAACTTCTGTTGAATAGGCTTCTCAGAAAAGGGTGTAGAGTAAGTCACTGTCTCTTCCACCTGTCCTGGGAGAACTAATGACCCTGCTGAATAAAAAATAGTCAACTTTAGCTTTCCATTCAATTTATAAATTAGCAAAATCCTGTGTAAAATCCTGTACTGCTAAGACACAGGCAGAAGCTTTTTAGTCAACATGTGCTGTACTTATTATGGCATAAAATACAATATAGACAGCTATCTTTGAAACAGATCCATGCAATCCTGAGCTAAAATCTATATAATAAAATATACTACACTAAGGGAAAATCAAACTTGGTTGAAAATAGGCAGGCAGCTCTTCTTGAAGACACTGAATTAAAAATCTGGGTGTAGATGCTCCTAAACTCAGAGAACACTGGGATTAAATTCATCACTTTCATAACAAAGAAGGAAGGTCCTGAGCAGAGATGTCTGCAGCAGGAGTTATAAAATACCTGGTCTTGCCATGGATTAGCTGGTCAGTCTCATTCAATTCTCTTGTGCTAGAGTTTCACCACCAGAACACTGCAAAACACTGGGCATAAAGAATCTTTGCAAAGCATCTTAACATGACTCTCCCAAAACATGAGTAAAAATATCTGGTCAAAGTACCACAGGGGTCAACAACCTATGCAGTGCCAGATGGCTCTCTTGTTCAAGGATATTTCATGGATGTTTGTTCCTCCCTTAGCTTTCCAAAAAGGGGTACTTGAGAGGACTTCCCTATGTTTGGGACACAGCAACGTGTAGAATTTCCAGGATTTGGTCCACAGTTCACAAATGCACAGACTTTCTGAATCATTTTCCTTTGCATACTGAAGCGAAACATTCATACTGGGAACAGTGGGTTTGCTTTCTGTGACAGCTCAGAAGGTTATGCCTTAGGTTTAGAAATGTCTCGTAACGTGAATCAATCTCTGTTCTGCTACAGCACAGATGTGTCCATCTTTTTTCAGCAATGTTTTTATGAAGGAACTTAAGGGGACCATATGTCTTGCAATTTAGTCTCAAGATTATGTAAAGCTACCTACTATTTTTTCTGTCTGATACACAAGTTTCTTTACAGCTTTATACGATGTTTTAGTAGCTTGACTTCCTCTTGAAATCTCAGAATAATTTTTCAAAGCATTGCTTGAATGTTAGTTAATTGAATCAATAAGAGAATACATAGATCCAGGGTGAAAAGGAAGAAGTGGCTATTTATCTTTACCTGCACACATTTACCATGGTAGTGGAGTTACAGACCTCTCATTCCCCTGTAAATCCACATTTGAAAATAATGATTTCCTAGCTAGGCCTTGGTAAAAAATCCACAGTCAAATACTCCATTTATTTTTCTTCTGGGAACTGTGTACTATTTCAAAACCCGCAGCACTTTGGACTTGTAAAGTAGAATGTTCTACAAAACAGAGCTGGTTTCATTCCCTTGGGTATCTCATTCCTGGATTTTTCTTTCCATTCATGATTTGCACACAAGTGTTTTCCAGTTTTCATGCCTGTTCTCTTCATTGTTTATATCTATCTCTGGTCATCTGTGTGCTTTCAGTACTTATTCCCAGCATAGCATCTGATAATCTGCATCAGTTATATGACAAACCTTTCTGAAAATTATAAGGCAGGCCACAGGTAACTATGCTATGTCTTCACATGCTCTGCAACTACTTTTTTCAGTTCTTTCATAACTTAAGTCAAAACTATTTGTAGGACCAAAGGAAGATGTGAATGCTCATGTAAAGGCAATGGCATCTTCCACTACTGTTTCAAACTTGCACCTTAAATATATACCCTCCCTGAAAGAAGGAAACCCTGGTTGTCCAGAGGTTTGTATCACCTCCTGAGATAAACATTGATTATTTCTGGACTAAAAGCTTCCCCTCCACTTTAAAAGACCAATCTGCAGAGAGAAGATGAGGAGGAAGCACTGTTATGCAACAGTCTGGCAATGGTTCAGAAAGACAACTCTTAAAAATTAGGACAACAGAAGGAAATTTATTTTTTGCTTTTAGCAAGAAGTGCTTGTCATATTCATAATGTCACTTCCACTATTTTAAGGTTCGTTAGTAATGCAAACAATGTTTCAAATTCTCTTCAATCACCCTATAAGAATGTGGTAATCAACCTTTGTTTGCCAGTAGACATGCCAGAAATGAGCTCTGTCTCTCTATCCTAGCTGTGTGACAGCATATGAAAGTCTAATCGGTAAATGCTGCTTTCCCTGATAATGTTTAATCAAGAAACTCCTTCAGAGAGAAAAATTAGAGAGTTTTGACAGCCCTCCTTCTCAGTGGGAGCTCCCAAAGGAACTGTAGGCTATTGTAAGTTCTAGCCAGTACCTCACAGCTGTTTTAGGCTGATGCTACAACACTAGTGGATGATGATCCTAATTACGCTGCTAATTATGTTCTCTGTGGAGGTGGTTAATTAGCAACAGGAAAGCCTCGGTTACTGCCAACGGCACCATATACAGAGATAACTGAGCAGGCAATGATATCAAAAATCTGAGAAGAGATTTTGAAATGCACCTCTCCTGCCACGAAGAATCAACTTTGTGGATGATAAGGCAGCAAACTCCAATGATTTTACTCAAGTCCAGCATACTTTAATTTTGGAAAATGAGCAGTTCTCCTCTATTTAATCCCTTTCCCCCCCGCACATGATAGACCCAGAGAAAGTCATTACTAAATCTGTAAACACAGTGCTGTTGGGGTGTTTTGCTCATTGTGTACCATTGACATTAATTCTAAGTATAGAAAAAAAAAATCTATTGGTGCAAACCAGTTTTGAACTTCCAAGCATGAAGAAGTTCAATCTGGTCTAAATCTTTAGCTTTACTGTAGCCAAACGATGCTCAGCTACAGATACACCAAGACAGGTTTTGTCAATTTTAGACACTACACTTCACAAAAATGCTGTTCATGAGGAGCTGAGGAGGGAGGTAGTGATAACGAAAAATGCTTAAAAGCTAAATTTTGCCATCTCCACTGATTCTCAGGCTTCAGGTTGTTAGCCCCAAAGAGCTGCCTAGTGTGAAATGATCTCAAAACAGTGTTAAAGGGATTGCAGAGGCTAAAGCAAAAAAATAAGAGATTTGCCATTTGGAAGGAGCCCCAGACTTGAACAAATCCACGTAATTTAACTCCAAATCCTCTTTTTCTGGATGTAAATATAGGCTCAAAATATAAATGGAAAGGCACAGATTATGAAAAATAATAGATATTGATATAATCTGCCTAAAGAATCCTTTAAATAATCAAATAGTTACGTGCAGCTTCAGCTTCACTTGGATTGTCCTCAACTTTTGTGGGGTTACAGAGAACTGGGACCTTGAAAACACAAGTTTACAGCACTTTAGGGCTCCAGGACAGATTAGGGTGAGACTCCGATATCCTTGCCCATGCAGCCTCACCCACACCTTTCATTAGTCCTGTTCCAATTTTCTCTTGGATTGAAAAAATAGCACACTCGAGGTGTCTAGATACACTTTTTATGTATTTTGTACTTTATATAAACATTACCTATTATTACCTAACTGTCCTCCGAGCCCTGCAGCAAGTGGTTTGTCACCAGCCCTGGAAAGGAATTCTGTTGCCAAAACACAGGTGCTAGCCATTCTCCATCCATCCTTGGAGAAAGCCTGATCATCTCTACTGTTGCCTTAAGACACAGTTGCAGATTAACTTCAGAGGAAAAGCAATTAAACAGTCCACCATGCACATGCTCACTTTATACGACGCACTAAGGCTGTGGTCTCAGGCAGCAATTTTACTTTGCCAACCACGGTTTCCTGTGCCAAAGTCCCACAATGCAAAGCTCTGCCCTGCTTTCAGGCTTACAGCCCAGTGCTGTCTAATGAACACAGCTACTGTGAATTTGCATACTTTTTTTTTTCTTTCTTGCAAGAAGCAGCTGTATTCATTCACACCTTAAAAGACATTGGACGTTAGAATATAACTTGAGGAAAGAAAAAAAAAGAGAAAAAACCCCAGTAGAATGGTTCTTCCAGGACATGTCCCCAAAAGCACTGATTTAGATGGGATATTTTAACACACTACCTATTCTACCACATTTTTCTCAATGTCAACTTTGAGCCACTTCCCCTCGAGTGTATATTTGTTGTATTAATGCACAACTCAGCTAACTGACTTGCCCTTTAAAGCTAAATGAAGTACAGACATACTGACCTCTTGCCAATAACAGAGAGAAAAGCTCGTTGTAATTATACTAGCAAGCTATGATATTTTTTTACTGGGTGTCCCAGCTTATTTTGCCAGTACGAAGTCTTGAATCTATTATTTGTTCTGACATACAGGTGGCAGCATTGAAAAAGGCCATCAACAGAATGTCTTTCAAATTTGTGTCACACTTTGCCTCACTTATAACCTAACTGGAATTATTCAGAATTAAGTCTTTATTTAGGTGGTAAATAGGGATATTATTTTATATTACTTTGTTATTATGAACAATAGAGGTGAAACCCTTTTGTATTTTAACTTGCATTGTGTTGCTATAGTTTCCAGAGGTGCTAAGATTTGACCTCTTTTATTATGAAGCCCATCAAGTAGATTTTGTAAGACAAACTTTGTAAGACTACTATCAAACTCTATGTCCTACTTTCTACACTGAGGAGTCAAGGGAAAATTTTTTGTCTTGACTCAAGAGCTGTCACCAGTGAAGAAGCCCTGAGCAAGACCCAGACTGTGGGTTTCCCAGATAACAAATCTGAACACTGTTCGCTTCCCTTACAGTGTTTAGAAAGAAGAACTAGCTTTTGGCTATGCAGCATTTCCATGTTATAAAATAACTATCTAAAGGCTTCCTGTTGTTGAAGAGCACCATGAATTGCTCAGGAGTTGGTACCGCACTGAGGCAGTCTGTGCAGGGAGCCTGGGCAGCGAGGTGCTCTCATGGGAGGAGATGAGGAGAGCAGAAACTGAAAGCCAACTCAAACATCATGTAAAAGCGAGTAGTTAGCCCACTGATTATCTGCCATAGCAGCAGTATAATGTTATGTTTATTACCTTTATAATCACCCATAAAAGCACTAACTGAAAGGTTTTGCCAGTGTGGCTGGCAAAAAGTGCTATTCAGACAGTACAAGCAGCTGATCATTTTTGTTATTTCTCATCTTGTTCACACACAGTCTGTTTTACTAGGGGTTTCTAAACACATGTGATTAACATTTACTCTTGCATGCACACAAACACACAGAAATGACTGAAAAGCCTGGAGAGAGGCAAGGTCTGGCATGGTCCAGAAAGTGCTGAATTTATCCTCAAGCTCTGGCAGAGCTCTTCTTTCCTCACTGCCCTGCTTGGTATTTTACTGTTGGGCTTAGTTCTCTTCATCCAGTTTGTGGCCTGTTTTGAACTAGAGATATGTAAAAATACTGCCATGAACAAGACAAAGACAATTCTCATTTCATTATGACACAGATGAAATGGGGGTTTAGGCTTCTACCAGGAAACCCCAGGGTTTTTAAACAGATATTACCAGAATTTAAGACATAAACACAGAACAATGTCCTACAATGGGAAAAATGGGCACTGCACTCAAAATAAATCTTTGATGTCTGCACCTGATCGGGCCTGCTGGGTTACTCCCTCCCTTCCTGAAATGCCCAGGCTGGAGAAAGATATTTGCTGTAAACATGACATGTTGATTCACTATTTTCTCATGAGTTACACCCAAGCTCCAAATATTCATCAACTGGAAGTCTCTAAGCCCTCTGACTTCATAGGAATTCTGCACATATAGAAAGGAACCAAGGACCAAAGTCCCGCTCTGTAAGAGCTTCTTTCAGTGACCTTAGGCAAAACCCCTCATCTGTGTGGCTTGGTTTCTTTGTGCAGTCAGAGGTGTAGATGAGGAAAATTAATTTAATCACTAAAAGGTCATCATCAATTGTGGCAGTAATAAAGACCACACAAGCGCCTATAATAGACCCATAATTACAGACACTAGGTTCCTATTTACTTTTCAAAGGTAGGCGAGTTAAAATTTTTATAGGTGTATGGAACAGTTCAACACAACTCAAAATGCTCATAATTTGAGTTCTTAAAGAAGTTCACCGTGAATTCAAAATTAGTGTCATCTATTTTAAGCTCAAGATGAAATCATTTTAATAGGTAGGGACAACATCCTCATTAAATATTTCCACTTTATAGACTCTCTTTTAGCACCCATATTACTTTGTGGAGAAACTTCTGCAATCAAGTAATTTCAGTACAAAATAAAAGTGCAGAAGAATGCAGAAACATTGCTAACAAGAAGTGTTTTGCAATTCTGAAAAATCTTGAAAAAAAAATAACTGCTCACCAGGACACAGTCTAATAAATATTCCTTGTATTTATAATATCATTACCTCTGAGGAAATGAGTGCTTTAATCTGGGCAATTTGGGCTACTTGGGGAATCTTCTAGCAATAGAACCAAGGAAGAACAACTTTTTTAGAGGAGAAAAAGATGCTTTAAACAACGTCCACACACCTGCATCCAAAGACAGACAATGATAGTGAATATGAATATGAAGTGGGAAGGAACCTACCACTGCACATCTCTTCATCTATTTCTGTATCTTCCAAATCTAAGTACTTGTCCACCTGCCATAAAAATCCAAAATTGGAAAACAGATTAAAATGCATTAATTGCATTTGCTACAGAACAATCTAGAGTGAAGCAAAAAAACCATTTAATTGTCTGCTTCATCTTCTCGTCCTCCCCTGCATTCTTCAAAGAAAACATGAATTTTCTTTAAAACATGTAACCCAAAGGAAACACTTTTACATATAGGCAAAGAATTGCTGCCAAAATTACTACTTATCAACTACTATGATAGGAAAGAAGCTCAAGCTGTACAGCAACTTTTTCAGGAACTCAGTGGGAAGATGGAGAAGTAAACTATTTTCATAGGAAAAAGATAGATGATAAATTACCCTGCAGTTTTGCAAGCTCACTGCACATGGCACAGAGGTGATACATGCTGTAGGCAAAGGAGAGCTTGGTCTTTCTGTTTTGATACCAATGGCGAACTGACTGTCAAATAAAAAATCTAAGAATTACTCAATTTTTAGTATTTCATCTGGGACACTGCACTACTAAATGATCTAAGACATACCACAAGAAAAGGCGTTTTTTATTTCAGGAAGACTCTGAATAGATACAAAGAATGAGAATGAAAGGCCTTTCTTTCCCAGCCTATGTGCAAACAGGATTACCATGGAGGATTTACTCTCTGTGCTGGGTAGCATTCTGTGTTCCCATGAAGTAATTCAAGATGCTCTTAGATATTTTTTCCCTCCTTGATTTGACACCATTCTCATCAACACTTACATAACCTTTACACTTTAAAAGTACATACTAACATTTGAAAAAAAATTTTTGGATAGAGGTGCTCTTATCCTTTCCCACAGACAGGATAGACATACATCAACAAATTGCAAGTACTTTGTAAATGAATAAAGCAAAAACCAGTCATGTTCTGCTCATAATCTCCACTTTGAAGAAAATCAAAGGAAACCTCACCTTTGCTCCTTCAGAGAGCCTGAGATCATTTCCATCAGACCTACCAGCTTTCCAGCTCCCATTCACCACAGGCTGCAGAGGATAGGCATAAATACTTATATGCATGGAACAGAAACAAAATCACCAGTCAAAGCTCCTACTGATTTACACATAAAGGTCCTTTATGGTCTATTTAAAACTTTTCAAATGCTCCCAAAACCAGAACATATGCAGGTAATCCTCTGAAATGCTACAGAGGACCAGACTGAACGAACTGAAACAACAGTGCAAGTAATCATAATAAGCCTAAAAAGCAGCATTTAGAACAGAAGCATTGGGTTCAACTGCAAGTTTTTTTCCCTCTTTCCTTTCCTCAAGCAAGCTTAAAGGCTACAGTGGACAACTTAACTGCATTACAGCCTCCTCTACTACACTAGCAGTATTTCTGGTGCATTCTACTATTACTGTATATGTTTCTTAAACTGCTAATGTGACAAAAATGTGCAGCCATGCCTGAAACTTTCTTTTCTGTAGCAACAAAGACAAGTATTAATATGTTCCATTAAATAAAGGATAATGGAAGTTGCACATTGCTTTATGGGGCAGAAAGCCAATTCAAAGTGGCTAAAGTAAGAGACCCAAAGGCAGTCTATCCCAATAAGGTGACCATATTTTTAATGAGAAGAATGGCAGAAAGATTCCTGTTGTTATTATTACAACATCAACTGCCAGAATGTGATTGTTTCAAAAGCCTTGCTTGATTCCATCTCAAAGGCATGTGCTAGTAGGGAGGATAAATAATGACAGCTTGTGTTCTTTGACTAAGGCCTGGCATTCCCAACATTTGAAGGCACTTAAGTGTCTTGCTCTGAGTATTGCATAATATGACATGCTACTTCGTTTTCAATAAAACGTTTAACAAAGGGAATTCTTGAGTATAGGATAGATCACAGCTTAGTTATTTATTATTCAGTCAGGAGGGTACAAGTTCTTAACAAGTGGACTCAGATTTCCATCTCCCTCTCTCCAGATGATGTCTGTCTGACATTAAATCCTGAATCTCTTATGTTTCAGAAGATTAAAAATGCCTCTGGCCTGCCTACTGTTTACTTTAGGTAGCTGAAGCAATCTAGCTTCACTAACACGGAACTCAGTACTTGCTAAAATCTCCATGAAACAAAATAAATTTCTGCATGCTGGCATCCACACTCTCAAGACTTTTTTTCCTCATTGTCAACTCCTACTCTTAGCTACAGCCTTCCATGAAAGCATTACAAAGGTCCTTGCAGGGCACCTTATTTATTAGTCAGATTATGGCAGCTCTTCAGTAAAGCAAATGCCACTTGCCAAATGTGATCCCTGCAGGTGCCTCTGTAAGCATTACACACTTAGGTAGCATTTTAAATATTTGCCTCAGATGAGATAAATACCACTAGCCTCTAACATTTTGACAGTGTATCTCCCCATATTTTCATCTATTTGAATGTGGTACTTGTCCACATGGACAAATACTAATTCATTACCTTATACTCATTTGGCTTCTGTGGTGGAAGAGACACCCACAATTCTTTGCTCCTTCCAGGTGAGCCATCCTTTTTGGTTTTGGCTGATACTTCAGAAATAGAAAATGTGTTTCTTAAGGAGTCCACTTTACTTCCTTGATTTGTCTTCCCCTCATCCTCTGCAAGGAGAATCACACCAGATCAGAGAACATATGCACTGCCCAAGAAAAGGAAACATGGACATTTCATTAGATCTAATACTGACTTATTTTACACATTCACTTCTCCTCTCATGCTCAGAGCTTCCGTATGCATCATATACATACATTTTGCAATCTTTATCATAAAACAAATATGCAGTTTGAACTTCAAGAGTATTGCCTATTCCTCAACACTGAGGAATTCATTGCTTCAAAAGCTTATGCAATATGCAGAAAACTTGATAAAATAATCCAAGAGTTGAAAATACTCCAAAAAAAACCCCAACAAAGTAAGACAGTGAGTAAGGTTACACTTTAGCTTTTATGTAAAAACTTTGTTTAAATGCTCTCTGAACTCTGCTCAGAATAGCACATAAGATTTGTGCCCAAGCCTTCATCTGGCACTGCAAACACCAGCACATATGAAGAAGATTCTCTTCTTTGAGACACCACTATAAACCCCACAGCAACTGCGTGCAAGCACTAGAGCTATTTCTGATGTACACTTTTAGAATTAAAACCAGAACAACACCCTCATTCCCCAGCACCAGCACACACTCCTAACACATGTCTAATTTTCAAAGTCCAGCAACTGTGCTTAAGCAGGATCTGTGCTCACAAAACCTCAATACCTTAAGCAGCTCAAGTGCATGTATTCAAATCTTCACAGACCTAACTGATGGTGTACCTTCTTACCAAGCACAAGAAAGGACTTTGATCATAGTACAGTGATGATCTGGTTCAAAAATGGAGGACTTGTTGTATTTTCTACCTCAGTGTCTTGGTATCACCCTGCTTATACTGACTGTCAGCCCAAACGTTTGTCCCATGTGTGAACCTCACAACCAAAAGAGCAAATGCCCACATTTTCTAGTACTTCTAGTACAGAAGTGAGCCTTGTCAGCTTTTGTCAGAGCTGATCTGATACTGGTGTCAAGTCCACCCAGGCCCAGCAGCCAGAGAGGCCTCAGGTGCCCATGGGCACCACTGTCAGCATCTCCACCAGCCCAGGACCACATCATGAGATGCACTGACATGTCTTGTAACCTAGCCCCTGTATCTTTAGTTAGTAAAACACGTCATTTGTCCTGCTTTCTTAGGCACTGCTGCTTTTGGTATTTAACAACTACAGCATGCTCCTGACTTAGCTTATTACCAATTTGATTTCCTCCCTACATCATCAATCTGACCGGATGGGAAAATTCCGTGAATTAATATTTTTTTTTTGTTGGGATCAGACTAACAAACAATAGTATGCCAGTGATATTTAATTGCCAGGGGTTTAGGTCCCAAGAGTAAAGATTAAATTGAGATGTTCAAGCAGGGTTTATTCCCTCATGGGATTCCTTTGGTCTTGAAAGACAGACTTGAAAAATGTTTTGCCAGTGGATTGACAGAAGATTAGAATAACTTCTCTCATTTTAATTTTATACATCAATAGTGGCTAATTGGGCCCTCACCAAAAATACAAAGTATTCAGAAAGAGAACAGTCTTTCAATGACAGCTTGTGACATCTTTCAGACCTCTTAACAACTCCTTGGACAACAATAGCAAAGTTAAGAAAACTTTTTAGTGCTTCTAACTGTCCTACCAGCCAGATCCATGGAGCATAAAGCAGCCAGCAGAATTAGGATGCAGAGAGGTGATCATGAAATGTAACCTCAACACTACAGACTGGATCTAGGAGCTGATTATAGATCAGGACAAGTGTGTGCATGAAGTATGGATTTCCAAACTTGTGCTGAACAGACTTTTTCCCAAAACATGGCAAAACCACACTAATCATGGCCAAAAGAAAAATGCAGGACTTTTTATTTTTAAAATCTCATTATTAAATATGGAATACTTATAAGACAATCAATTCAAGTGAACTTCACACTACATATTCTCAATGAAAAATAAATGCTCATTTAACAGTTTCTTGAGTTTAGCTTGAAAAATCTACTTTGTAGCAATAAGAAACACTGCAGTGCATTTCTAAAACATAATTGTATGTTACAGGCATTGAGGTAATTCTTGTGGAGAGATTTAATGATGTCCTTGGGGTTACTACAGTAAACCATCCTCTGAAGAGTTCTTAATCCCCAGGGACAGCTCTGTGCTGCAGCTACTATGACATACAGAAAGGTCTGTCAGTCTGGGCATAACCTCAAGTCTGCACTCGTAAGAGTCAAGGTTGATAGAAAGTAAATTGCACCAGACCAGAGCAATCTAGGAAACAGATTTTAATGCTCAGACCACAGATGGGTCCTCTGAATAATTCCTAGACCCCAGGTCTCTTGACACGACATCTGGCTTCTCCCTGCTATTTTAGCAAGTACCTTCCTAAAACAATATCTGGAAGCAGCAGTACATATGGACTATCTCTTCTTCCCACACACTCTCTTTTTCAAGCAATGAAAATGAAGCAGTATTACACAAGAAACCCACTGTTAAATTCTTGACAGGTAAAACGGTCACCCACTAGTTGAAGATATTTTTACTGCCACTCTGCTTTACAGGAAGAATAGATGACTAGCTCAAAAAGCTTCAATCTTTTGTTACCGTGGTAAAGCAGGATGGACTTCTTGTTTTATACTGAGAGCTGCCAAGTTTTCTATTAAAGAATTACAAGCCACAAACTGATATTAATGTATTTCAGGGTACATGTGTATTAGAAAATTATGCAGCCAAACATGTGCAGACCTAAAGGGTAACTACAGGGACTGAGGACCCAGTGTCCTCCCTGTGTACATAAGGACCCCTTATGTATTAGAAGTGAGAAGAAGCTCCTGGAAGCCATACACTTTTCTCAGCCAGATCAACAATGAGACAAAAGACATCATCAGCTGGAATGATCGGCAATAGAATTCATACAGCCAATAAGCTCGGAATAAACATGATAGTCCTGCACAAGACCCAAGACTATCTTGGATCTCACTGGTTCTTCTGCAATATCAATCAGATAGTCCTCCAAAATATAGGTTCTGAAATCTCCGAATAAAATAATATCACTTTTAGCATCAAAGGACTTATGACACAGAATTGAGCAGTTATAATTATACAGTATGTATGACCTGACAAAACTTTATTTTCTTAGGTTATATATTTTCTGGAAAGTTGAGCTATTGTCACAGTTAAAGAGCTAGATAGATTAAATGAGCTAATAAGAAATCCAGTACATTCATACCATTTATGTGCCATTTACCATCCTCAGACTACGGCTAGAAGCATTATCCCTTTTCCTAAGAGATCAGTCATAAACTGCTGTCAGAAACTTTTCTCTCACTAAGACCATTGCCAAGTTATTGGGTTATAGAATATTAAACATTACATTTGATGAAAGATTCAGAACTGCAATGTGATATTAGATGCATGACTGTAAGTGAAGAAAAATTCAGAAGGAAATGAAAAAAGTCTAAACAACCCAAACAGCTGTGAAATGCATGCTGCAGACAGAGTATCAGCTATGAGATCACATGCATAATGAGGCTCTGCATCCTGGTTTGAGTGAGAACAGAACTAATTCTGTTCAATTACTATTTTTCAGCTCAGTCTCTTCTAACTGCACTTTCTGAAGTTAATAGCAGATTTTCTCAGTTTCTGCTGCTAGAAGTGATAACACTCCATGTTTAAAGTTACTACCAAAGATTGGTCTGTAGAAAGGCTCCTGCTTATGCTTGCTCCTGTGCAGACCAAGGTCACTGCTCAGTCTTGTGCACACTGGGTGTGCAGAAAGTAAAAGGCTGCAGCTGCAGGAAGGAGCAGCCAGGGCAGGTGGCCCAAACTGACCATTGAGGAATTCCATCCCATGTCCAGCATATTCAGTATAAAGCTGAGGGATCATGAGGGTCAAGCCTCTTATTCAATGTCCAGTGTCCAAGAAGGACTATTGTGCATTCTGCCTTTGATACTGATCTGTGTGTACCAGAATCCAGCTCCTGAATCTGGTTCCCATCTGCTACTGAGTCCAGTTTGGGACTTCCCCAGTGCCTACTCCACAGCATCAGTGGTGTTGATTACATAAATGGCATCAGAAGGGTTGGGTTCGATACTGGGTTTATACATATCTTTATATATTTCTTTTTATTACTATTTTCATTAAAGTCATTTTAATTTTCTTTTCCAATCACTAAGTGTCTCTCCGTTACAAGATGACCCAACTATTGGATGAGGGAAAGGCTGTGGCTATTGTCTACCTAGACTTCCAAAAAGCATTTGACACTGTTCCCCATAGAATTCTAATGGAAAAACTGGCTGCTCATGGCCTGGATGAACATATGAACTGCTGGATCAAGCACTGGCTGGACAGATGGGCCCAAAGAGTGGTGGTCAATGGGGTTAAATCCAGCTGGCAGCTGGTCACAAGTGGTGTTCCTCAGAGCTCAGTGTTGGGACCATTTCTGTTTCACATCTTTATTGATGATCTTGATAAGGACGTAGAGCATATTATCAGTAAGTTCGCAGATGACACCAAGTTAAGCGGGAGCGTCAATCTGCATGAGGATAGGGAGGCTCTACAGAGAGACTTGGATAGATTGGATCGATGGGCCAATGTTACTGGGATGAGCTTCAACAGGCCAAGGGCTGGGTCCTGCGCTTGGGCCGCAACAACCCCATGCATCGCTACAGGCTTGGGGAAGTGTGGCTGGAGAGCTGTGGTAGAAAAGGATCTGGGGGTTCTAATTGACAAGCAGCTGAATATGAGCCAGCAGCGTGCCCAGGTGGCCAAGAAAGCCAGTGGCATCCTGGCTTGTATTAGAAATAGTGTGAGCAGCAGAAGTAGGGAGGTGATTGTCCCCCTGTACTCAGCACTGG
>JANHGN010025633.1:5669-18692 GCA_024605025.1 Megaceryle maxima | reverse complement strand
AGAACTATTATAGCTGCTCTATTCCTTCATTATCCAAAAAAAAAAAAAAAAAAACCACCAAAAAAAAAAACCAAAAAAACCCCAAACCAAACAAACCAACAACCAAAAAAAACCTGGATAGGCAACCAGAGAGACAAAGAATGCCTGCTCTTCTATCACTCAGGGTGCTCAATACGGAGTCCCAAACACAGTCTGAGCAAAGAGCACCCTAATAGTATTTCTTCATAAAACAGAGATCACTTTATAACTAGTTTGTAATCGTTTTCTCAGCTATATTCAATCTCTTCACTTCAGAAGCCAGGCATGTAGATAAAAGACCAATGATTCTAAAAGTTTTCATCTGAAGAAACAATAATTAATTTAGGAAAATTGAGAACCAGGTTAATACTTAATAGTCACTATGGTAAGAGCCTTTGCAACAGTTGACTTGAACACTGTACTGCAGCTAACTCAGCTTCCAGATTAAACATAAATTCCACTCTCACAATATATACATATATAATTGAATTTTAAAAGAGATGCCCTTGTTTTATTTTGTACATTTTCATTAATGAGGCTCAGTTCTAATTAAAATTATATAAATAAACCAGGCCCAGAGGACTCTGGTCTTTTGAACTCAAATGCTATTAGGAGGCATTCAGCACACTCCTAAATGAACGCTTTTTCACTCTAGATTTCTGGCTCCCCACTCCTGAGGATAAGTAAGCAAATGGATCAATCAATGGTGAAGAAAAAGACAAGACAGCAAGTTACTCTGCCATGGGAGCAACTCTTCAAATTCAAAATAGATCACTTTCTCCTATTTAAATATAAATGCAGTGTAAAGTGGCTTCTACAATGAATGACATGTTCTCAATGTAGAGCTACTACCACAAGGGTTTCCAACCTCTAATGTGTGACAATATCAGCTACAGAACAGAAATACAAGCTGCAAACCACTTTATCTCCAGCTTAAGCACATCACAAACAGAAATCAGAATGCTCAGGAAGGAAAGGAACTGTTGCTCTCCTCTCAAGCAGAAGAAATTAAATTTCAAATATTTAAGGTAGTCAAACAGCAGAAGTAACACTTGTCATTTATGAAGGCCAAAATGCCTAACTACTTGCTCCAGGAAAAAATGGGGAAACAGTTTTCCTTAAGGAAATACAAACAGAAAAAAATACCTGCAATATTAAGTGAGGTGCTTTCCATTTCACTGTACTATTACATTTCCTCTTTATTACTTGTTCTCTTAAGATCTGTTATTTATTTCTTTATACACAGTCAGAATGTAATCCATCATTCACCCTTAAATGCTTTCTATGATTAATACTGTTATAACACTAAAAACTATGCTGTTTTCTAAACAAATACTAAATTCATACCCATTTAAACGTTCTAAATGCTACTTAAGACCTTTCAAATAAAGATCTCTGGGTTTTTTCCCCAAGTTGCTTTCTATAAAGAAATCCTTCTAAATCCCTGAGTATCATGTGGATAAACCTGAAGCTAGTTCAAAAATAAAAGCAGCGCTTGTTGTGCAAATATGGCTCCATGCAAACTTGACTACAGTTTTGGAGTGAAACTAGAAACTTCACATTATATAAATTCACAGTATTTGATAGATGGTAGATGATACACTTTCCTATCAGTAAAATAAATCAGAAAATACTGCAAGTATCAACTCTTCAAATGAGTTTGAGGAAGTTTTAGCTCTACTTTCATCTCTATACTATAAAAACTCTGTATTTTGATTTACAAAACTAGTAAATGAGTCACTGGTATCTAACAAATAAATTGAAACTGAATATTTGTTGTCATTTCTAGTTTGGAGATAATATGATAAATTCTCTGCTTTCAATTTCATATAATGCTGCTGTTACCAGAGTTCTATCTACTATTTGATTTCAGTAAAAATTGAGAAATATTGGAGGGTGGCATCTGGTTAACACAGCCAGCCACTTCTGCCATATCTGCAGCTGCTTAATGCTGCCAATCAACCACGCA
This sequence comes from Megaceryle maxima, assembly GCA_024605025.1. Taxonomy (NCBI): domain Eukaryota; kingdom Metazoa; phylum Chordata; class Aves; order Coraciiformes; family Cerylidae; genus Megaceryle; species Megaceryle maxima. The sequence continues at coordinate 16,705 of JANHGN010025633.1, read as the reverse complement.
CACGAAGGGCATCCACAGATGGGTCAGAAAGGCAGAACAGAGGAAGAACAACAGAGTGCAAGGCAGGGAGGAGGCTGCTACTGAAACACCACACGGTATTTTTCTCCACATTTTAAAGTGTTTGGTGGAAAAACTAGAGAGGATGCAGAAGTGCCATAAAAATGATTCAAGGATCAGAAAGCTACCTCCCAATGAGCGGCTTAGGGAATTCAATGTGTTCAGTTTTTCAGAGATCGAGAAGTGAGATGATTACAGGATAGAAGTACTTTCACAGGGAAAAATACCACAGGGTGAGGGGGAGGCGAGTACAGAGAACTTAACAAAAACTAGTAGGTGTAATGCAAGACCAACCATGTCGGGATTTTAAGAAACTGAGGCCTTATTTAAAAATAGTAAAAAGGATCCAAAGGTCATTCATAAACGAGCAAAGGAACTGCCTCATTTCTTGGTAATATTTTCAAAGCGAGATCGCATCCCCTCCTGGAAGATATGGATTAGCAAGACTGCTAGGCGACAGTTTGAAATTTAAGTGACAAATGACAAACAAAAGGTCAGTTTAAGTCTTTAATTGCCTTCTGTAGAGGCAAAAGCTATGAATCTACACAACACTGAAGAACTGTCAGGCAAGTCCTTACATGAAAAGGATGAAGAGCAGGTATTAAAAGACACATGGTATTTAAGGAAAGTGGCCTGGTGCATACATAACCTAACAGGCTTTGCTGGTTCAGAGCAAAGCTCCAATGTCCCGTTTGTAACAAAGGCCAACAGATGTCTGGAGAAGACATAAAAAGAGGTCAAGCACACAGTCCTATCTTCCTGAGGTATTTACCATTGTACACCTACTTGCAACTTTGCAGATGAATGAATTTTTAGATCAATGATTCTTCCACCCCTAGTTTGTCTAAGCATTTTGACGCTCATTATATGCTGTGGCATTGTGTTCCACAGTTCACCAGTTTGTTTGGGTATTTTTGAAGCTATCAATCAATAGTTTATTTTTGATCATTTCCTACACTCTTATGAGTAGCATTCCTTGCTCACTTTTTCCATACTACTTACGATTTTACAGGCTCCTGCCCTTTGTTTCCTAACACATTTTCCCCAAGACTGATGAGTAGCCTTGTTCTACTTAATCATTCCCTACACAGGAGATGTTTTGTTCCTTTGATTATCCTCAGCAGTCACATTATCATTTCCAACTCTGCTACAACCTCTTCTAAGATGAAGGCAAGAAAGGACAACACAGTAGAATTGCTGTATCCAGCAGAAAAAAAAAAACAAACAACAAAAACCAACAAATTCTACTGGGGTTCTTCATTTATTTCTAACAGCTTGCTGCACGCTACATACACTTCTGACCACCTCTGAGAACTGACCTGAAGTTTCCATAGAGCTAACTTCTGTAACTCCAAGAACTCCTTCCTCGGTGAGGACAGACAAACCAGAATCTAATGTATGGAAATCTGGGATTGTTTTTCTCCAAATCCATGTCGTTATGACAAAACTGAGTTTCATCTGCCATTACCTAGTCACCTGGTATTGAGAGATTCTTCCTCAGAATAGCTCGTTATCATCAAACTGTCATCTCACAATGCACAGTAATCTCTAAAACTGAGAAGTCATATCACAAGTTCAAACCATGAATTAATGCTCAGTACAAAATAAAAGTAACAATTCTAATCGCAATCCTCTAAAGATTCAGATTTTTTCTGCAGCTAATTAAGAGGACAGAAAGGCTTTTAAAAAAAACATTACAAATCTCATTCAGCTACCACTCAGCACTCTCTCTAAAGCGTTAGAAGGAGCAGGAATCAGATGTAAAGGAGAAGATGCCTGCAGAGGTCACACCCTGTGGTTACTTTTTAAAAGCCCACATAATCCCCAACCGTCAGTGACTTAAACTCCACTATTCCAAAGTACATTTAAAGCAGTTCCCAAGCAATAGATTTTTTTTTTTTTTTTATAAGCACAGACTTCTTCAGAGATTTCAGTTTAAAGATAAATATTCATATAAATTTCAATAAAATGAAAAAGCATTCTCTGGGTACTACTGTATGCAGTGTGACTATATTAGAAACTTAAGAAATCTAACTGCAGATGGACACTCCAATCAATTTTACTATTAAAAACTGTCTGCTCTTCAAAAAGAGACCAAACCCCCCAGATTTAAAATTACCCTACTGTGTGGCTTTATTAGGCAGGACAAATGTTGGTTTGTTTTCTTTTTTACTGTTGAAAGTTTATCTTCAAAAATGTTTACTATTTCATATGCAAAGTAATATTACAATGTTGAGACCATAACAGTTTCAGTAGCATCCATGTAAGACTGTCCTCCCTCAGTGAAAGTGCTGTGAAACTGTACAATAGCAATTTCTCACATGATAAACATGAGAGCAGCACAATGGCAATAGAAAAGGGGAAGAATATCAAATTCACCATCTAGCTCCTATCTCATTTCAGTAAATCTGTGCCTAACATGCCTTTATAATTTCTGTGCAACAGTACATCTGCTTAGTGGTTTATGTTCTCTTGATAAAACCGCTTTCTGAAAGAGTTTATATTACACGAGAGTGCATCATCCTGAATTCATTTTGTTTTCAACCATTTGTGACATTATTAACCAACTGTTTTTCCTGTGCATTGGTAAGAACAAACATTTTGGACATTTGAAGTTTTCAAAACTTCAAACTGTTTGTTTTATAATGGGTTTGTTTGGGTTTTATGCAAGAAAAACAGGCCTCAAAAAATTTCACCGCAGTAGGACTTAAAAACATGGTTCATACAAACATGTCTACAGTTAAACTATTTGTTGATTTAATGTTAAATTTATATTGTGTAATTTCCAATACAGAAAAAGCTGTTCAGAGACTGTAAATTTAACAGGGTCGGTTTAAGCTACTTAGACCTACTGGGTTCCTATTCTTCCCTAAAGTCAAGCTTGCAAAGATTCTTGACATCCTTCAGCTGTCTATCCTCACCATTGTTATGTGTAAAAATACGTATTATTACATATACAGAACCATATTTTTAAATGGCCAGATTAAATTACCTTAAGGTGATTTACGTTGCTCTCAAACTTATGTAACTCATCTTTCTTTAGTTCCACTGAGAGATTACAAACACATTTCCATGTTCTGAAGCAACTGGCTTATGACAGTGGAGGTAGATGAACATGTGAGGCTGGAAAGCACCAAAAATTCTACAGTTATTCTGACCTTCCTTACTTCCTTCATTTCTAGAACCAGACTTCTAAAAAAAAAAAAAAAAAAATCACCAAAAGCCTTTGTGCTGTTTTATTATCTACCTCCCTTCCCCCCCGAGAGAGAAAAGCTCGTTCATCGATGGTAATCCCTATATTTTTTAATTTACCACTTTTTTTTTTTTGACTAACAGCAAGGTCTTGCAACACCAGCTAACACTGCGGGTAATAATTAATATGCAGCAGCTTTTAAATTAATCATCTGGCAAAGGGGGTTGGAGAGAAGGAGCAATTGTCTTATGTCCCTCAGAACAGGGTACAAGTTTTCCTGGATTTATCACACTAATTGAGAAACCTAAACTTGCACTAACAAGAAGTGTGTCAATTAGTTGGCCTGCGATAAGTCAAGCAATTGACCAAGAAGAAAACACAAAAATCTGCATTCATACAGATTACTGAACATCTCCCCTCTCCCCTTACTTTACTCTGGCTCAAGTTGGTGGTATGCTTCCACAAAGCATGACTAAGGAATCACGCCTGCAGAGGTCTGCTATCCATTCACACAGACGTCAGTGAAGTATTCCATTTGCAGTACCTCACAAGGGATTTTTAGAGAAGTCCCTCACGGACTGTTCCACAAATTCCAGCAACAGAAATACTGCAGCAAGTTTGCCACTTAAACAGTAGGGCCATATATTGTCATTAGAGAAGGAACACTGTAAAAGTACAACCAATTTCAGCTTTGTGGTTTCAGATCAATACAGCAAGTCTTCAAGGAAGGAATAAGACTCCTTGAAAGACTAAGTTTCATCTTTGCAGATTGAGGGGGATAAAAAGTAAGAAAAAAAAATAATTTAAATCAATACACAAGAGGCTTTTTTCCAGAATGTTATGAAATGTTATCATCTAACAAGCCATTTTACATGTCTTTTCTGTTACCAGCATCATTTACAGTATGCTGTTCTCCTTAGCTGATTTTATTTAACTTACTGCTGAGTAAGTGGTATTCAAGCTGCTCACAGGAAGAAACCATGGAAGTGTCAAAGCAGGTTAAATTCTTGAAATAGCCAGCGAGTTCCCAAGGCCGACAGACTGCTGCTTATTGAAGCAGCAGAGTAATAAGCATAGCACGTTTGCTCATGTACATGTTAAACATAGGAAAGTCTTTAACAGCATGATTTTATTATGAGGTGCTGTGCAGAAATTACATACTGTCCCTGAAACAGTCAGCAGTCTTTAAACAGCAGCTCAATTCTAATTAATCTAAAAGATAACTAACATGATAATGGTTTTATTTCAATGCTTACTGAACATAGTTATTTCACTAACTAACAATCCCCGTGGACTTAAAAATATTTCAGGAAATCCTTTAACCTGAACTATAAAGATTCTCTCAGCAGTAAGATGGGTATAGGAATCCAAGGAAGGAAATTGCTCTATATTCTGTGATGTACAATGGAACAAATGGCATAGGAAGAGAAGACCCACAAAGCTCTATTCTGCAGTAACTTTTTTCCCGCTCATGCAAACCAATCACCAGTATCCTTGGGACCCCACAGACAGGGGGAGCAGAATATTACTGAATATTTTTTCCGTGCTTGATGGCCTATAGTGGCCCACACCAGTAGCACTAACCTTCTCCCATCCCGTCATCTCTTGTATTTCTGTGTATCATCACAAGACCCTACAGCCCCAACCTTCCCCCTGCTTCAAGTACAGATGCTTTAAAAGATGTGGGAAAATTACTTTCCCCAATGGACTCTGTTTTATTTGATTATTACTCCATGTTACAAGGCTTCACTTTATAGTCTGTAAAAGTTGTTCTGTTCAGTCAGTGGTTCACAAATTAACCCATAAAATGGCAAAAAGCTCAATAAAAAATAATAAATCTTCATTGTAACATTGTAGTCAAGGCTCACAGATCATAATAGGAAAAACTTCCATGAAACATGCAAACAAGGAACACCACAAGCTCTTTGTTGATCCAGTGGTTGCTAGATCACTTAAGGCAGGAGATCTTAAAATTTAATCAGAAAATGCCACTCCATCAGTTGGCATGAGTAAATATTCTTCTCAGATGTTCACTTTAAAGAAAAAACAAACAACTCTTCCCAAAATAAAAAACACCAAATCCAATAGTCACTTCTACACCAAAACAAAGCTTAGCTCTTCAGCAATCAATTATGGAAGATGGTATCACTGCAGTTTTATTCCAACTATTATAAAATAAACAATACTAGTCACAAGACTGACAGCAAAATTGTTAGTATGTGAGTCTACCACATAAAATACCGAAGTACAACTTACACTGAAATTTTCTGGTCAAAGCAATTCCTTTAGGGGGGAAAAAAAAAATAATCCAAAGTACACTGAATTCACCTGAAATAAACCAGCAGTTAAAAAAAAAACAAATAACCCAAAAATCAAATTTAGAACACTAAGCATCTCATTAATGCCTTACCTGCTACCCTACATAAAATTGTGTCTGGTTCTAGTTTGGAAACACAACTACTTCATTTAACAAGCATCCTGTGATGTCTACTGGGTGTTACAGTCAAGGAAAATTAATAACTACTAAAATGCAATTTAAGAAGTTTGCTTTAGATCAGACTATCTTTTATTTAAAAAAAAAAAAAGGAGAGAAGAGTCAAGGCATAACTAAGTTTTACATTCATAAAATCAGTACTGCTGTCAAGGGTGCAGAGTACAATAAAATTGCACTGAAGTCTGTAATTATTACAGTAAGCTCAGACAGTTTGGAAAGGTACCGTTACTTGTTTTGTAAAGAAATTGTTACAGAAAAACAACCACCATTATCCAAGAATACTTTTGGCAACTATTTCATATGCTCTTTGACATACACTAACACTTCTTGAATGATACACCTCCTAAAAACTTTGCATTTGGTAATAAATTAAGTGCTATACTTTTCAAGGACTAGTGGGATATTTTTACCTAGTTTTGACCTTGCATTAATATCAATCAGGAAGCAATGATAAACTTAAGAAAATAATTATCCTCAAATCATTAAGTCCCTGGTTTAGGTGGTTTGTAGACAGAACTCTTTGCTCTGAAACCAAGCCAAACACTCTAAACCTCTATGAGGGTCTCCCCTGGAACAAGATGAGGACACACACACAACCTATTAGCATACACTACATTCTCATATTACATCTTGTACAGCAGGTAGTTGCTTAAAATATTGTCACCACAAAATGCTGCACATTAAATACCACAGGAATGTTATGAAGTATGCTACTGAAATTACGTAAGACAAGAAGTTTAGTCAAATTTGAAATTAATGGATTTCCAATCCTTAAATATCACAAGTTTTTCAGATTCTCAAATTCTTTGTAACAAAGGTTTTGAACAAACAGTCCCTTATTATGGTTTTATGTCTGTACTTGGTTAACACTTAACAGTTGGTACAGCTTTAAACTACCTGGTAGTTCTGCTTGATATCTATTTATGAGAACTAGACATTTGTCTTCAGAGTAGTCAAATTTTCTTGCTAATTTAGGTCACTATCTAACTGTGGAACCTAATACAGCAAAGGTTGAAGGATTAACAGAATTTGCAGAGTTTGTAGATACTCATCATCTAGAGCAGAAACCTGCCTAGATTCCATCAAGGGCAGAAACCTCAGATGATCTTGCTTACTAGTTATCTCTAGAGTGCCATCTCATGTTCCCATCTCCATGCACATACTTAATATGTATTAAATAAAGTAAAAGAGATGTAGGAACAATCCCTGTATTTCACATTCCTGCTGCTATATGAATACTTGACAGATTTTGTTGCTTAAGTGTCATGTTGTCAGATACTTAGTAGGTTTTTTTTTCATACTTAAAAAGCACATGACGTAACTGCTATTTTTATTTCCATATTGTTTTAAAATGGCATAGCAATGAGATGAAGTAAGTTTGCCCTGATTTCCAATATTCATTCTTGAAAACTATTATTTCAATCTCAGCTAACATTTCAAATCCTTTCTCATCATCTCCAGTAAAACAAATATTTTGTATGTAAATTTTATAGCACTGGTTTAAGAAATCTAAATTTATTGCATGCCATTACTTCTAAAGAACGATACATTCTTTTAACTGCAACCTTGACACAAGCTTCCACCAGTCAAAAAATGCACATATTTAAAACTTATAATCACCACTAACGCTCCTGGAAAACATAAAAATGGTCATTCAGTTTCTAATTTGTTTTTGTTTGTTTGGGGTTTGGTTTTTTTGTTTGTTTTTGTTTGTTTGGGGGTTTTTTGTGGGTTTTTGGGGTTGTGGGGTTTTTTTGTTTTGTTTTTGGTTTTGGGGGTTTTTTTTGTTTGTTTGTTTTTGTTTTTTTTCCCCTATGGCTTAGAAAAAATAATTAAACAAAATCAAACAAATAAACAACAACAAACATAACAAAGATAAACAAACAACACGCAAACAAAAATAGCAAGTTTAAAGAAAAAATGTGGGTATGTGAATAATTTACCATCTATTTTTCTTTACTAATTCTCATATTAAGACTGCCTTGCCATCTGCACTATGCAATCACACATAAGTAGGCACATAAAAGTCACTAGAAACAATGCTTTGGGTTGTTCCAGTGACCACAAATGTTTAGAAAAACACTCCCACAAACATGTTAGCAAGACCCTGTTTATCAGAGCATGGCTTGGAAAGCACAGGCAGGAAAACCAGAAGAGGATACATATAAATGTTTTACTACTTGATTTATCATTTCTTTCTGCTAAACCACCTCAGTTTTATGCTGGTTTTTCACATCAGCGAGGAGAGAAGGGTTTAATAGTATTGCAGAAGGTAAATGACAATGGAATAAAAGGCAAGTACATTTTCAGAGCAAAGCCAGCCTTTAAAATAAGCATATTCCTCAATACTCTCTGCCTTTTTGTTGGGATCAGACAGACTGTGGATAGCTTTCACATGCAAAAGTTGCACTGATCCTCTCTCATAGACATGCTTTCAACTCTTCATTTCCCCTCTTCAAAAGTTCATCTTTAATATTCTCCTCTAAGCTTGACCACACGCTTAAAAGATAAACTTCCCTTTAGGCCAAATTAATTTAACATGCCTCATGAATAACTAAGAAGCCTGACAAATATCCTCTACCCAATTTTTCTGGGCTGGATGAAGGGGTAGCCCGTCCTTTCCTGTCCAGAAGCAAACATATGCCATCTCTGCAGCTCAGTGACCAAGGCATTAAATTAAATTGAAATGAAGAGTGCTTTAACTTCAAATGCCATGCTCTGATCTCTGCTGCTGAAGGAGCTGGGCACACCTCTGGTTACCACCCAGGTTAGGGTGGTAACCCTGTGACACACTCCCACGAGAGTGCCAAGCACACTGCTGACAACATTTCATGTGTCCACTGCTGACTTTGACAGCTCATCTGTCCGATCCTGTGACTTCTCAAGCCCTCTAATGCACCTCCATGACTGACAGCAAGTTTAATTCATTAACCACTCCAAAGTCACTCCTCAAAATTCAAAACTCAGGGATATAAGTTGCTCCAACTGAATTCTGTGGAAAAGTTTTTATGCAACCCTAACCACTTTGGCCACTGATAGTTTCAAAGATAAAATACAAGTTTGTACCAGACGCGACAGGTTATGAACACTGCTATGTTCAAATGTAAGCTTAGACAGGTATTTCTGGTCGTTCAGCCCTGGCTTTTGGCTCAGAAAGCATGTTTGTGAGGCAGTTCAAGGACTAAGATAAATACTACGAGCCCACTAGAAAGTAAGGTGTTCTGGTACTTCTCACAGCAGAAAAAAACCTTGACTACTGCAGACACATGAAATGCAGACTCTATCCCTAATTTATAAGTATAAATCAAGCACTATGCCAGAAATTTTCTAGTTTGTTTATTTTTTTCTTAACAGCTTGATCAATCAAAAACACGAAGTACACTCGTGTTGAAGGTAACTTTAAACCTTAAACAAGCCCTGCTAAAACACCAGAGCTATTGCAGGCTTTGTTTTCACTCAAACCAACAGTAACTGCACAAGTAGCGTGTTATGGTTAACAATATAGAGCACAAAGAGAGGGAAGTCAGAAGTATTTAAATAATAAAACTTGTTTTAATAAAAGTAGGAAGACAGTAAAAATAAAACTTTACAATTCATACTAAATGATCATACTCCAAAAGGTAATTTTTTAGACAAGAACATTCTCCAAAAGGCAAATATATATCTACACCTGAAATACTATCTTTTTAAGTGAAATGAAGTTCAAAAACATACTTGGTCCAATCCCACTTTACACACTTTGAAGTCATCAAATTGGACAGCGAGATCTAATTGCTTCATTATAGAGCAGCAAACTCTTTATTAGGTACTTATCTTCAAAAGCTGGCCTTGTTGGCAGCATCACCAAAGTTAATATGCCTAAAATCCTATTAAAACAGACTAAATTATTCTCAGATAATGAGGAGGGCTTTATAAGCTTCTTTTGTTTGGCTTTTTTTTTTTTTTTTTCTTAATAAACCAAAAAAATAAGAGGGCCAAACTATAAGACATTCAATATTCCCAAAGGCACTAACTTGATTAAGGGAAAGTATTTTAGTGCTATGGTTGTCTCAGCACAGTTCACATAGGATAATGTAACAAGAATAGTATGCAATTATAGATATTTTGCCAGGAATGTATCTTTTGTTACTTTTAAGAGCACATACTGCTGAAGGTTTACTGACAGATGAGATGCTGAAAAAACTTGGCTCTGAAGTTGTCAGTGGGAGCGCAGCTGAAATACGATTCTACCCATGAAACACTTCATTCAACACCAGGATACAAAAAAATCTGACATTATGACTTTGTTTCCAAAAATCATAGATCCTCATACAAGATATTTTGTGAACTGTGTACAAAACCACATCTTCAGAAAGTGATCACACACTTGTGCTCAAGAGTGCTTTGATCAATACACATGATGTATTTTTGTCCTTCAGCATGGGAATAAAACTGTGAGATACTTTTAACACAGACAATGAAAGGACAAGGATGGACTCAGCTTTTTTAAGATTAATCCCTGTTTTTTTGAAGGAATCAAAAATCAGAAAATTAGATCTTCCAAAAAGTTATTTTCTCCTCATTTTACCTCTGACATTCAAATGCAGAAGGAGTCAAAATCTTAAGACTGCTTTGTTTTATTCTGGAGACACTTTTTGGTCCACTTAATGTGTCAGAATAAGATGCTATCATTTTCACATCCTGCTTTCTGACTTCATGCCCTTTTACTCTAAATTTGTAAAGCCTTCTCAGAATTACAGATATCCTTTGCTCAGAATGAATGATCAAAACAAACTTCAGTATAATACAAGTGATTGCTGATTCGTATTAAAATCCACTGGAAATGCCATGTTTTGTAAGAAGAGACTTCTACCACTGCAAAACCTCCTCCAAAGCTCCCCACAAAATACATGTAAAAGAAATACAAGTATTTCAAAGAAAACACAAATATGTTACCTATGCAATCTTTCTGAATATGTTCCAACAACAATATATCCAGAAGAGAAGATAATAGAAATATTGAAAATGGAAAAATACACAGAGAAAAGATTCAGGAGAAAAAAAATAAAAATTCAGTTAGCTAGATTTCCCACTCCGCTTTGCAGAAAGTGGCAGGAATAAACATAATCTCTGTTCAATTGCTCTCATATCTCCAAGTTCCTTCATGTTCTCAACAGCCTTCTTGCACCTTTATCAAAGTGAAACAAGATGCTACTGCCTTTCAATCTGTTGCCCAAGATAGATCAGTCCTATTACTACAACACTGGAAAATATAGATAGTGAGGGTGAGGAATATATACATATAAAATATTT
>JANHGN010025632.1:12874-26386 GCA_024605025.1 Megaceryle maxima | reverse complement strand
GCTAGATATACTTTTATTTCAATGTGCAGTGTGTATAATGAGAGCAGACAAGTCATCTGTGTTGTGCCAAAAGTTAGAAAATCTTGATTGCCTTACAGTACAGGAAAACAAAAAAACAGATCAGCTTTATCCCTTGAAATTTTCATTATTACAGCATAGAGTATGATAGGCATATTAGTGCTGCTTAAAAATGATGAATCTTAGGGGTTTTTATAATATTTCAGGCATGCTGCACTGACACTAATCCTGGAAAGTCTTAATTTCTTCTTCATGCATCTTTAATTCTTTCAGTCATTATTTTCTGTTGATTATATATCATGCATTATTTACCCAGACATATTATCACTACCTTGGTTCTAGCCTGTTTTACTCCTTGCCATAGCAACATCCATAAATCTTTTTGTTACCTTAATTTTTATTTATCTTTACTTTCTCCCTATATCTCTTTGTACCTTCTCTCTCTTCTTGTTCTTTCTTCTGTTCCCTCTGCTTTGCTATCACTCTAACATTTGTCTGTTTAAACCATTTACCCTTTCTGTCCTTTGGGCAAAGACTTTAAACATCTGTATAATTCTCCATTTGGGAGAGGCAGGGAATTCCCTTTACTACTTAGAACACATAAACTTATTAAGGATTTCCAGGAAAAATTCCCAACAGAAGTTATGTGTTTTCATTTGTACATCTCCAAAGTCATTGGGTAGCCCTCCCTTTTTCTGGTGAAACTCCTTTTTATTTGAATGAGCTACAAGCAATATCCTGAGCAAAATAATGCTCCTAATGTCTGTTTCCTACCCAGCAGCTATACAAGCAATCATTAGCCATTTGCAATTCAAGGATAGTGTCTGTATGGTAAAATATTTTATGGGCCTTTCAGAGGTCTCTGAAAATTTGAGACACAGAGATATCTCTGCGGTCCTGAGACAAAGGCTACCTCAAAGTGGAGGAAGAGTTTAAAGTAACTGTTTGTGGGTAGGAAGAACTTTCTCCCACAGCAAACATGAACAAATTTGCCCAACCATCCCTTTGACTGGATGTGCTGCTGCATGCCTTTTGAGGCTTCTTGTCACCACTTCTGACTCAGCCACAGCTAGCTACTTCAGACACTGAAAATACTTGTGCTACTGCCACTAAACATAAGGATGCTATGGGTCTGCCTCTCCCTATTCCTTTCTAGCCTCTCTACAGATAGATTGCTCTAAGCGCATTTATTCAGTTCATTTGTGTGGCCTACTGTTTGACAGTTTCTGAAGTACAAAGACTATAAAAAATAAATCATTTGTAGGAGGAGGTCTCCTCTAGCCATTCAAAACAAGATGATGATATTCCTGGTGACTCAAAGTCATTAATATATTTCTTAATAAATTAAAATGTCAAGTTATGTGATGATAATCCTAATAGTTGTTCCTTCTTAATTGCATTCTTCACACAGTGTGTTTTTTCCCCAGTTTTTGGATAACCATTCTACATAGATGTGTCCCCATGTGCAACTTCATCTACAAATGAAGGAACTCATTAATGTAACATAGAGACACAGCCGTGTGCTTTTATGATTTTTTTTCTAGATACTTCTCAAAGCTCTCAAACTTATCCTTTCTCTTAAATTATTTTGTTGAATTATTTAGTCCAGCTGTCAGTTTTTCATGTAAATGCCATCTATTACACAAGACAAACCTGATGACCCTTTTGTAGTCCTTGCTACTGTGAATGTATTACTCCCTGCATGTGTATCCTATTCTTGGAATGTAGTCATATTCAGCTGACATGATACCCATAATTATGCATTCTGTCTGTCAGTAAGAGTCAATGAAACTTGAAAATGTTCTTTGCAATTGATTTCCAAAAACTAGCTCTGTCTATTCTTAATCTTAACCTCACTGCTCCTCGGCAAACATTTTGTAGCCATATTAAAAGCATTCTATTGTCTTCATTCATAGTACTCTTGACATCCTATCATAAAATCTTTCTCTACATCTGAGACATATTTCATAAGATTGAAAGGATGGAGGGAATATGAAATTGGAAATTTGCCAGTGAGGAAAATCTATGTGTGTCACTAGACTGATGAGTATTAATTTGTGTTAAGACAAAACTGAAATAGGTCCCTGAAGAATGATATAATAAACCTTTAAATGTGTCACCTTACAGCCATCTTAATTTATTGTCACTAAGTAATGATGTAGCACAGATGGGATTCATAACATCTAGTGCAATGATTTGAACATCCATTAAACAGATATTTAACTGATGCTTTCCATCACTTATACATGGGTGATATGTGCTAGTTTTTGCATTTTTATGAGGTTACATAACATCAAGTTCATGTGGTGTAGTTAATGCTAGAACAAAGCACAGTTTAGGACAATGTAGCATAAAATCTGTTTCACAGATGCTTGATCTTGTATTTGCTAGCTAGCTTGGGTTTTTACGCATGTGTAGAGGGAGATGATAGTTTCAAAGAAAGACAGTCCTCTACTAATCATGTATTAGGAGTTTGCTGCAAATAAGGGGTAATGATTCCACCATAGCATTCTGTAAAGGACAAATTGTGACAAGTGACTCCATAGTTAAAACCTTCCTCTGACTAATTGTAGGTGAAGCTAGTGGCATCACTTCTTTTAAGTTGGCTAAAGCTACCCAACAGAAGACCCCACTTTCATGTCTTAAGAATTTTATCAAACCATTTGAAAATACATTTCCATAGCAGATTTCTGAATGCTTTGGGAAATGCAAACCATATGATTCAATTTTTTCTGAGAAATCCATTAGGTTTCTTCCTTGTTAATCTACTCCCTTTCCTGAAACCTCAAACTCCTCAGAGATTTGGAGCAGAATTGTGAAATGACAAAAGAAGATAGGCTCTTTATCAAAGCTCTATATTCTACCAGCCCCTAAAATGTCCACATTACAGCAAAGATATATGTTTTTAAAAAGTTTGTTCATATTCAGGAAAAACTTCTTACTTAGAGTTTTGCACTCCTGGTCTATGTTGAGTCTGGGCATTGAACCATAAATGAAGTTCAGGTTATCTCATCTTTTCAGTTTCTTTATCACTTGTGATTTACAGGGTGGAATAAAAGAAATTTTAGAAAGCAATTTTAGAACTTTTCAGAAGACATGGAACTGAAAATAGGACAAGATCTGGAAAGACCAGAAGCAGAGTTGGCATTAGAGAGGAAAATAAACAGGCTAAACAGAAACTAAATAGAAAAAAGAGATTGTAATAAAGACAGAAAATGGGATGTGGGCAAATAGTAATTAGTGTTCTGGAAGGAACAGAAATTCAGGAAGACTAAGATGGAGAACAAATGTGGGAAGAGGGCACAAATGAACTATCACAGAATATAAGGAGGGAAGGAAGAAAGAGAACTATCTAACAGTGGGGATTAGTGAATTAGGACTGTGATGAATTATACTACAATTTTTCAGCCCATGAGACTGTGCAAAAAAGTAAGGAAATATAGGAAACAAGTGTCTAGATATGAGATTCTGTAATAACTTTAGTCTGAATCAGAACTTGCTTCAAAATAGAAGCAAGTATGGTATTAGTGTAACATATCTGGAAGTTTCTACAGGTAATTGTTTCAATGCCCTAATATTATAACAGTCCTGCAATCCTCACCTCTCATTTGGCCAGTGAAGCAAAATCCTGAGACTTTAGAAAACACCAGTAACTAGTTTGTGGTTAGTTGAATAAGTGGCAGTAATCAAGGGGGGGATATTCATGTAATATTCCATGTGGTAAAACTGTGAAAAATAAGATCTTAATAATAAAATGCTTTGAAAATTAACTAATCTTTTTAATTAAAAACATCACTGGAAGAAAAAACATTAAAAAAAAGCAAAAAAAAGCAAAAAAAAAAAAAGCGCAAAACCTCGCAGCACTGTAAGCAACCAGAAGGACAAGAAGAGGTTAAATAGCTGGTTAAATTTCTCTCTTCTTTGCATAACATGAGGCAGACAATAGATGTAGTAATCATATAATTTAAAATCAAAATTATCACACCCATTGGAGAACAACATGTTAAACAGAACATTCACAGATGATAATATCAGCCATTTGATTTCATACCTTTGCCCAGGCTTTCCAAATATCTGTTTCTCTCTACATATCAGGGCAAAACTTCCAGACTGACACTTCTCTCTCTCTGTCTGATCTTACAATACTTCAGTACTGAAGGTTTAAGATCTATGTATAATGAAAGCTGAAGTGGGGGGAGGCTCTTTGTTTTGAAAAATTTTGAGGGCACTGTTAGCCAGCTTGGTTTTACCCAGCAGCAGCACACATACACACCACAAAAATCAAGTAACTGAAAGGATTTTGCTACCTGTGACTGGTGTTTGTGTTGTTAGTTGTCTATTGTCTTTTCATATTACAAAATAACTATGATTTAGTTCATACAGACATCCTGTGCTGGCTGCTTCACAGACCTGGTGTCTATCTGTGGTAATGTAAGATTCTACTAGATATGAACCTTCACTTGTGAGAAATTGGTCATTTGAGCTGTCCATTTGAAAATCCAAATGCATGATTTGCATATCTCAAATACTCAGTGTAATTAGTCACTCCAGAAATTTGTTTATAATAACTTGTATCCTGTATTTCACCTGTATTTTCATTTCAGTTGGTAGCCCAAGAACTCTAACCTCTGGATTTATAAGAGTATCAGGTTTTCTGGTGTTAAAGTAAATCTTTATGTATGTATCTACTGGGAGGGATTTCTTTGGTCTCATTGTTTTTGAAGCAATTTCATTATAAACTGTGGTGAAAGGTAGAAATATTTCTCTGTGCAGAGATTTCCTTTTCATAGTCATCCCAGGACATATATCTGATTGTGGAAGTTACTCTAGGTCTGAAGAAAGAGCTGCAGAATTCAGTAAAGAATTCTAAGACTTAAGCTTCATCTGTGTTTTTTGTTTCAAAATTCAGATATTGTCACCCTCATATGGAGAGTCACCTTTGCTGGTGAGTGTTGCTCTCTTTGTTACCTGTTAGCTCTTTCTAATCCTCTTCTATATTGCTTTCAGAGACATTGCAACAAATTAATGACTGTGTCCTGGGATGTACAGAGGCTGCAGAAGATAGATGAGAAGGTTGCATTTATGTCATATAAACCAGTTTCTAATAGGTTAATTTAAGTCATTCCATTAGGTTACATCCTTATGAAGTAATGTAAACCAGTTATATTTTAACGGTCAGATTTTAATCTTCAGGAAACCACCTATATTTTTATACTATTGACATTATTCAAAAATTAATCCTTGGATATTTTACCAAAATGATGCGTTATATTTTCACATTTTAATATTGAACTTGTTGGAACTGGTTTTGAGAATCTGAATGTTAAAATTATTCTCATCCAATCAAGACATAGAAGCAACAACAAGTGATTCATACCCAATCGTAAAACCTCACATTACTGATGGTCACAATGAATCTTTCAAATTGACCAAAATATATTTGCACAATGTATTTGACAAATAATTTCAAGAGTATGAATCCTGCAGAAACCTAGTTCTGCATGTTGGCTATTCAGTCAAAAGCAGTGCTAAAAGTATCTCTTAAAGTTATTAACTATGAAATATTTTGCTAGTTTTTCCAGTTCTTAATAATGATGAAGACTTCCCCCTGCATTTAAATGCAGTCAGATACCGTGATGAGCCCCATTAGATATGTACATAGGCATAGTGTTTTCTTTCAGTTGTTAACAATGTTTTTAATCAGTGTCTTCATTGTATGCCCATCGCTGAATTACTGTCAGGAACAAGTAGCAAACACTGTAGTGCTCTTAATTGCTGAGCTGTAATTTGGCTGCATAGATCCATTTTTTTTTTAACATATATCCCAGGCCACCATGAATTCATGCTGTAGTTAAAGTGAGTTACTACTTCAGGGAGTACTCTTGACACACAAATTTAAAATCAAGGGAGACTGAGGGGTAAATTTTCTTCCTCAGACCATCAGAAAAGATACATAGTGTACTTCTCCCTTAGTGTGATGTCTAAATGCAAACCAGGAAGCCTCTACATGCACTCATATTTGGCAAAACAAAGGTTTTTCCTGGTTTTTGCATTCACTACAACTCCATCCCTATCTCCACACACACAGGGTACACAGAGAGATTGTGAGCCATAAATAATTTTAGTTACATTTTGCTGCACAAAGATTTTTCTTCTCCTGTAAGCTCTCTGAAAGCTGTGTTTAGAGATAGTGGCATTCACAGTACTCCATTGCCATTTAAAAATATGTCTTATTTGTCTGAAACTGTTATCCAGAGTGAAGATAAACCTGCAGATGACACTTGACTTGCTTTATTCCCACAGAAGCAGTATATCATGAGTTTGAGGTCAAACACCAAGTTAGAGGTGTTTCATTAAAATTTAACCTATAGTTCTAAACTGTCTCATGTGAATAGGCAAGCTAGTCACGCAGATCACCGGGGGAGTGATTTGGAGACAGTTAAATCATTGACCTGTAACCTCAGAGTGACTTTGTTAGTAAAACATTGGCTTTCCTAATAAAAAAAAAAAAACAAAACAGAGGACAGAGTTTGAGGGCATGCAGGGAAGGAATGCTAATGTAATTTTCATATCTGTCAGATGAGTAACTGCAGCTCTCAGCTTTGTGTAAAAATGGGCAATAATATATTAAAGACATAAAAAGCTGAAGCGGCCAGTAACTCAAATCAAAACACTTCACTGTAAGGATTAAGAGATAAAAGGTGTTGTGGCCCAGGTGTAAGTGAAAGTGCCTTTCTGTATTCTTAGGCATGACTTTCTTCCACTTGCACCCTGATGACCAGCTTGAATATTGATTTTTTCTTCAACTTTGCAACTGCAGGACCATTGCATTTGTGCACTATGACACTCAGGTTGCATCTGATCCTGACTGCAGACATCATTGTAATATACCATAGTTCTTTTTCAAAGAAATTTATGTGAAAACACTGGCTTTATTACACAACAAGAGACTATTTGGCACCTGTACTCCTTCTTTTTCTTCTCTCTCTCATTAATTCATAGCTCAGCTAAATCATTTTATATTCCTCTTCAGTGTAAATGAGAGTTCAAGTCCTTGTTCAATATACCTATTGTATTGTGTCTCAAATTAGGCCCTATATATCATCTGTTGCACACATTTGCTTACTGATGCCAACTGGAGACTTCCTGAAAATGCTCTCTGAGACAGGCATACTGACTTTTACCTCCATTACCATATGCCAACCATGCTGTTTGGAGCCAGTAATGTAAATAATACTGATCATACCAACAGTGTCCTAATCTGGTAATACTCAGGCAAGCTGAGTACATGTGAGCAAAACTTCTCTGGAGCAGTGTCACTGATCTTGTGGTATGCAGGTGACTGGTGATCTTCCAGAGCATGGCAGGTATTATGCAAACTGGCTGCTGTGTCCTGACCTTCTCAGTGACTCTGATTCACAAGAAACAAAGAAGCTTTGACTATATCACAGATGAAAACACATGAGTCTCATTCATTGTTTTATTATATTAGTATTTTAAATTCAAATGTCTCTAAGAGCATTATACAATGAATTTGCAAACAACAACAAAAAATCAACTTGTTTACACTAGCAGCATAAGTTTCATGGCTTCTGCCAGACATCCAAATGTAGCAGTTCATTAACTTTTTGCTAGCAAAGTGACCTAGTTCTCTAGACAATAGTAAATGTAACATAGCTACATTTTTTTTGCTTCATTGTCATCTAAATGTAAAACATGTCCTATTATCTGCTGGAGTATTAATACAGCAGCTATATTTTACCATATTAGTTCCTTTGTATAAAAAAATTAAAATTTTTCATTTAAGTCTTATGATATGGGTTTATTTCATATTTACTCACAAGTCTATTCTGGATCTCTCACTGTCTGAATAGACAGACTTAGAAAATATCAGCTAAAACAAAATACTGTATTATCATGACTGTGTTGCAATCAGGAAATCAACTATGTGGGATGATACAGTCATTTGTCAGGAAAAAAAAAAGCAATAAAATGTACCTCAGCCTATAAATTCTCAGAATTCTGACTTCATAAAACAGGGGACAGTTTGAGAGAAGCAGAGAGATTGCTACAATCTATAAATAGCTCCTGTGATCAGATTTATACTGCAACTCCTTTTTACGTTTGTTTGTTTGTTTGCTTTTTTCTCTTCTCAACTTCTAGGAGAAAATCAGTTTATTAGAAATTAGGCTAAGAAAGATTACCTAAAGTTTTAAGTGCCCTTTGGTTCTGTAAAAGTTTTTCCTATTAAAATCATAGAACTGAGAGATGATAAGTGTACGTGTGTGGGATCTATTTGTTTACTTACTTTGATTTCTTTAGAAATGAATCTCCAGAAAGAATTCCCTGTAACATTTTTGTAAACATAAGATAGCAGTTCCCTTTTATTTGTGTGTTGCTGAAACAATAACGGTGCTCTTAGGGGAATTAAATTGCTGTTCTCAGCAGTAGAACATGGCACACAAAAGCGTAGTGGTCAACCTTTCAATTTGTGAATGACGACACAAGCTCCCGCAAGGACCTGAAAAGATACTTACTCTAAGGTTCTCTGGGGAAAATGATTTGTTTTCTGCTTTCTTTCACTAATTAAACTAGAAACATTTGTGTCCTTACTGCTGGGTGGGTTGCCAAGATTGAATGCTCTTCTTTTGTATGCTACCTGACCTACCATTGATGTCAGTCACAGCAATTATCCCGCCAACAAAATCACAGGGCAGGCGATACTGTGCCAGACACGTATCATTCTTCCACTCTTCTGTTTGTTGTTTGGAACAAGAAAAATATTCAAAATACCGTCATGTGTTTAAGTGTCTTCGATTACAGGCTACCACTGCAAAAATCACAAGCTTTCACGTTTAAGTCTTTTGTAATTCTCCACTCCTTACTGCTTTCCTTTCATAAGATCAATTATCATGCTAACAGTCTCTCAAGTGTTTGTTTGTGGGGTTTTGTGTTTGTTTGTTTGGGGTTTTTTTGTTTGCTTGGTTGTTTTTTTTTTTTCTTTTTCAGCCTTATAGACATGACTTCTTACACCATAATGATGGAATTTGCAGCAAGAATGGCAGATTTTTCCTATAAAATTATGCTTCAGGACCCACAAACCAAGTAACCAATCAACCAAATAAATCCAATACATTTGATTTCAGAGGACTATGCTTGAGTAGGGTAACCAGCTCAATACGGGTTCCCAAATACGGGCACCTTAAGCAAATACCTGTAGTTAAGACAAGCTGGCCCTAGCTGTCTGGTAGAGCCTGGTATTAACAGATCTAAAAGAAAGCACTTTGGTAACCTCAGAAGGGTATATCAAAGTATCCTTTGAAGCACCTTATTGCTGAGCGACTTAAACCAAGTCCTCAGATTCTCAAGGAGCTACACTTAGGTTGAACCTCTCTTCATATATTTAAAAATTGAGCATTTATTATTACCATCTGCTTTCCATACTCTTCCAGGTGCTCTGTTGATTTATTAGGAGCCAATAGGCCAAAGCGCCTAGCCCAGAGAACTCTATCTTTCTCTTGACTAACTCTGCGATGCTACTTTACATTGGCATTCACAACAGCAGAGGCACTGTGTCCCAAGACATGTGTGTTAAGTAACTATAACAAAACACTTCTTAAGGCATGACAATTTTCGAAGGGTGCACAGCTAGGTTTTTAATGTGCCTAGTTCAAGCCTACTGCAAGGAGTTAAGCTGCACAATTTCCTTCAGTCACCTCCTGAGGTAATGAAACCTAGTGGTGAACTATATTACAATTATGCTGCTCAATATGTTGACCTTTGACTTCATAGAGAAATTTCTTGTTTTGTGGTGCGAAATAAAATAGAAAGATTTATCACTCTATCTGAACCTGTAGTTTCACCTAGATAGAGACTTTTTCCTTTTGGAGATAAATAATCCAGGTCTTTACAGTCTCATGAAAGGGAGAATTGGTTAAGAAAATTTACATTGTTTAAACAGATGCAGCTATAGAATAATCTCTTTATATTTTAATGCAGATTTCGAGATCATCTGAGTTTTCCAGTAAATCAGGATCTACATGAAGAGGTAATAAAGGATTGATTATATTGTGGAATTTCTGTTTGGTATCTTTAATAAACCTGTTCAATAATGTTGCTGACACCGAAAAATGCCTTCTTTTCAGTGCACTGATTTCTGAGAACGTGTTGTTGAAGTAATAAACACCTCTTTTTATGGAAATTTGATTCTAGTAAACATATCTGTAGCTTTTGATAAATAAAGAGAAATAAAATTGAAGAAAAAAAGTAAATGAAAAATTTTAATGTTTGAATTTCATAGATATCCTATATTTGGTGAGTAGGTTTAGGCCCTGGACAAGTATCAAGGACTAAGAAATACCCCTGCACGTTTTGTTAGTGTTGGGAGGACTTGATCCCCTAGTAATCCCTTGGGTACTGACATCAAAACAGAATGGTACATACGGTGACAGTGATTAGAATGCAAGTATCTGAACTGGCCGGAGCTCATATGTGGGCCTTCTATTTGAAATAAGTATTGATAACTTAATCTACCATCTTTTTACTAAGAGCACAGATTACATCCTCTTTCTTTAGCCATTCAAGCAAAGAGAGTGCATACAGCATTCCTGAGCAACATCCTTTTAGCACATGGCTAGATCTGTCTGGGCTTTATTGAGATTGCTTGGTAATGCCCATAATGAGCATATTCCCACATTTGACAGCTGTTGCAGCTTCTGATAAAACTTACTCTTTAGGTGGGTAATCTTGTCACCTCTAAACTCATTCTTCTCACACCCTCAGAGGTCTTCTCAGAGGCTTACTGTCCATGACAAGGATCGCATATAATATCACAGCAATAGGATATTGCTGTGCCTGGAGCTGAGGTTCTTCCATTTCAGCAAAGTCCTGAGACTATGGTCTTTAACACACACAAGACAAGCCTAATGGCACTTGTACTGTGCAGGGCTGCAGAAAGTTTCATGTGTGCAGCCAAGTATCCAGTCCTCCTTGTTCCCACTCAGTCTGCCAAAGCTCAGTCATTTCTCCTGTCTGCAGACTTCAGTGGCTTAGGTGATATTATCTCACTGGTTTATTCTACTGATGTGTGCTTTTGCAGTGAATTAATTCTGAAATACTTAATTTGTGAATTAGAGTGAACATTCAATTAAGCACTTACAGCCAAATGCCATCCCATGTTTTTTTTTTCTGAATTTGTTCAAACCCAGTCAAAAGAAAAAAATAACATCAGAATGCAGTGTTTTTTCCTTGTTGTCTCTTCAATTTCTATAGTGCAGAATCTGTTAGAGGAATAGCCAAAGGGAGTAAATGATCATAGTCACAACTTTCCATTATCCCACCACAGATCTCTGCAGAACACATCTTGCTGCACAAACAAAGCTGCTATTTATTCAAATAATGAAGGCTGGGAAGTAGAACAAAATTGACTAAAGCATTTTGAAGTGGGATGACAAAATCTTACCTGTAGAATTAACTAAATTTTAACATAACACAAGCTCACATAAAGAGAAACCCAGTTTAAGACAGACTAAATAGAAGGCATAATAAACAGCACTTAAGGAAAGAAGATGCACGATATTTATAGGATTCAAATCCATTTAATATCCTAAATAATGTTATTTTATTCACAAAACCATTATGAATTCTAGGGATTGGGATTAAAAGCTCTAGAAACCTTGACAATAGCTCTAGATCTATCATCCAGAAGAAAAATCCTGAAGGGCTGTGATGTTTGACTTGTTGATATCTTCTGGGAAAGGCAAAACAAACCTTTCCCTGCAGATAACTACATATAATATAGCACAGCATAGCTTAGCATAGCATTGCATAGCATAGCATAGGATACCTAAAGCAATATTGCAGTGGTTCCCAAATATTTTAGATCACTACTCACCATTTCGGTCCATGAACACTCATTATGAAGACTAGAATGGAGAACAGTATAAAAGCGAATGATCAGTAGTCTGTTAGCCATGACCTTGCAGACCTCTATTTGGGAGCCACTAAAATATGGAGCTCCCTTATGCCAGTGACAAAAAAACCTTTCTGTTGCATCACTTTTAGTTTATTCTAAATATTCCTGATCATCTATATTTTTCCTCTTTTAAGGAGAAATTTCTGCCAGGTAATGTAGTATGAAGCTTTTTCAAATGTATTACATATGTACGTGTTTATATATTCATCTTCCTTTTCATTCAATAGCTTGGTGAAGTTATGAATTGATAAAAAAACCTGTCAATTTCAGGGAAAAAAACCCAACTAATAAAATCAGAGAGAATTTATGTATTGGCATGTCATATATTATTAAAGGCAAAACAGCTCCTACTGGAACCCTTCTAGCTGAGATTATGCAAAGTATATGAGAATTTTATGAAAACTTTTTAACACAATATCATTCAGTAATGAAACCTCAAAATAATTTACTTCTTTTGCCATTTTCATGGGTTCTGATTTCTTTGTTGACTGTTGAGGAAACTAAAAGGGCACAAAAGTACAATAATTATTAAGCAGTAAAACTCTTTATTACCTATCAAGATATGCCATAAATTTGCAGTTCTAACGTTTGTGGCGTCATAAATCAGAATTATATTGATATTGAATCAGCATATTGGAACTAAAAGGGGTGAATTAGCATGAGCACCTTGAATTAGGCATGATGGGAACAAAACAGTGGAAAAGGAGGAAATCATGAACTTTCTAGTAAATAGATAATGTGTTGTAAAGTAGAATAGATGGAAACTGTTTATATAGATATATTTAAAAAATTCTCATTGTCATTGCCAGGAAAACTAAATTTGCCCAGTGCTTTGAAGCGTGCTGTGCACAGACTCTGGACAGGTGAATGGCTCTCTCCAATGAGCTGAACTCTAGCTGTGAATGGGCAGCTCAGCATAAACAGACCTGTATACCACACAGGCAATCTGTGAATCTTGGCTTTAATTTCTAAGGGTGAATTATGTGATTATTTACACAATAATGAAGAGAAAGGGAAAGGTCTATGACAGCTGGAGGAAAAAAGACAAACAACCTTTTTGAAATGTATTCCATTTATTGCCACTGTTTGAAAGTATTTTTGTTTGGTTACCCTTTCCATTCTTAGTAATAAACATTTAATTACAATTAGGATCTGTCTTGAGGAAACTATACTAATTTAAGTAAATGTTTAACATACAGTATGCGTATACATTCTTGAAGATTCTCAGACATAATAGACTCAAACATATTCTGAAGTGTTTCCTCAGTAGTGTCTGAAAGGTCTAGTCTCTCAATGTCTGCTAAATAAATCAAGATTCAGAAACCATATTATCAGGAAACAGCCTATGGGCTCAAATAGATTTTACATGAATATTTAAAAGTGATTTCTTCTGATGCACTTTAAAAATACAAAATTGACCTCTATTTTTTGGTTAGTTTGGGTACTGGAAACTAGAGTGTCACAGAATCTGGTTTAGTAATAGCTTTTTTTGCCACCTTTTTTTTTTTTTTTTTTTTTTT
>JANHGN010025631.1:0-66346 GCA_024605025.1 Megaceryle maxima | reverse complement strand
AAAATTTTGGTGCACCTCAATGTAAAAAAAGGTATTTAAAGTTAATTAAAAAAAAAAAAAAAAAAAAAAAAAAAAAGAAGAAGGGTTGCATTTTCATAACATTAGCAGCACTGACTCAGACAAACAAGGAGCACACCTGCAAAGGGAGAAGGTGTAGTTTTTCATATAGTCTATTTTCTCACTGTAACCACACTGTGACAGACTGAAATGAAAACTCCAAAAACTTCAGTCAGCCTCTGGCTCTGTGCAGACAGTCTTGTCCTGTGAGACCTACAAGAGACATTTACTTGTCTGATAGGCAGAAAAACATTTAGAGGCTGGGAGTTTATTCCCTATGGCCATTGCACCTCTGAAAAGGTATGAACAAAATGCTAATGTGCTCCAGACTGATTTGGGTTCCAAACATGCAATAAACAATATCTTTTTTTTTTTTCTATCAGATAACAGTAGAAATCAGGGCCATAAAAGTTCTGCAGTTCTGCCTAGAAAAGGATTGTATAGAGGTCTTTAAGAGACATAGTGCAAAACAATTGTTGCACAAGACAGCATGTCAGGTGCAATTTGAAACAATTCAGGATCAATGTGCTGCAGCCTAAGGTTCAGGCATGGTTTATTTAGGGTAATTGCCCAGCAGGGTAATTTTCCATTTTCAGAGACCACTGGAAAGTCCAAAAACACTAGAAGTATCATCTTGCAATATTTCTGAGTACCTCTATCAAGATAACAAACACTTTCAATTATCCCTGTTTTCATTTCTGTGTTAGGAGTGGTCAGCAATCTGCAGGTCTCCATTTGCATAATAAAGGGTAATATTCTTACCACTGAGCATCTGGACTGCTAATTAAACAAAAAATCCTTTTCATCTCCAAAAATAATATAGCTGAATAACCACCTGTTAGAGAATGATCTATCTTGATAGTTGTTTTAATTGAGGGGTTGTTTATTTGTATTTTCTTGTTTGTGTCAGCTGAGTGCTAGAGAGCCCTCTTGTGCTGGGTGTTGTACACATACTGTACAAAATGAGCATCCTGACATAGTTTCCAGCCTGATCAGTGAAGGCACTTGTGTTTATAAGGGGCCAAAAGAAAGTAAGCTGTCTCTGAGCAGTATGAGGGACTGGTTTTGGAGTGCAGCCAACACATCAGACTTTAAAAGAGACCAGAAAAAGGTTCCTGATACTCAGGTATGTTATTAGAGTTTCTGTAAATGGAAACTTCAGTTCCCATAGTTCTTAGTGTTGTGAATGCAGACAAGTGGGCCTGTATCTGCTGTCATTCTCCTTCATGTTGTGAAAACTGGTGCCTTAATGCTTCCAGGTGAAGAGAGTAAGTTTAAAGTTTTTTTATGGAACATTTTATATATATATTTTTTCCACATTTTAGAGACTAACATTTCTTGCAGTCAGTGCACTTTTGCTGAATATCCAGAGTCCTGAGGTAAACCCCTAAATCTCCTTCTCCACAGATTTTCATCCACAGCTGTCCTCTGGGAGGCTGGGCTGGGAGTCAGGGAGTCTGGGAAGCCCCAGCCTTCAGTGACACTGAAACCTGGCTTCGCTGTTGGTGTTAGAACAGAAGCAGCTTAGCTGAGCTGTTCCACCGTCTGAGCAGCTTCCTGCTGACTGGAGGACGGGGAAGGAAAAAAGATTTCATCTGATTTGAACTGAAACCCAATTCTGAAAAAGATAAAGTTTCCCGTTTAGCAGGAAACCCTCTTGGAAAGGATCCTTGGATCCTTTCATTTGAACTTAGGATGCTTGAGCTTCTTGACTTCTGTAGTTTCAGTACACAAAGGAGATGTATAAAGACAATTGATTATAATGATTAATTGCAATGGGATGTGTAGAAGGGAATTATCTGGTTTTGAATTACTAATGTGTCTCCTAACACTGTTTCTCTCTAAATCACTGGGAAAGTTAGACTAGATTTTAACAGATGGTGTTATATAGTTCCAGAAACAAATGATTTGACTACTGTGTCTGGAAAGCAATTTATTCAGTCAAAGCCTAGATAGGTTTTTATGTCAACAAAATATATGTGATGATTTCACAGATGTGCAGTCCAGAAGCAAAGGTTAGAACTTTCTTTCTTAGATCACCCATAACACAGGCAGAATAATGCCAGCATATTCTACCACATTATCAAGTGACTCTTCAAGTCTGTCTTCTCCCTCGCCAGAATTTCAGGGCTTCTTGTTTATTGTACACTATGCATGTTTCAAATGTCATCACCACAGGGAATGCTATATAATATGAGATAGTGCAAGTTTCAAGGAAATAACTCACTCATAATTCCCAGCTCTAATAATGAGAGTATTAAAGGAGTTTCTTTTCTATCTCTGAACTTCAGACTGGCTGTCAGGTGTTGTACTGAGCTTAGTTTGGTTTAAAAAAGTAATCGAGTTAAATTTTTGCAACTGTAGTTTACAGCTCTGTTCTGTAGGGCCTATTAAATAAGTAATGAAGTGTTGTCTTTTGTATACTTTCTCATGAACATGTGGCACGTGTAAATTTGACAACAAAATTGGTAAATTGGTATCAATTATATTTGTTATGTATCTTTTAACTGCCTGGATGCTACTAATTCTCTAATTTGGATTTTTGTGTCCTAAGTCCCAGGATCTTCACATAGGAAAATCCAGAGGAGAGTTGTCCCCCTGATACCCTCCCTCCAATAGCTCCCTGTGCCAGGACTCCTGATCCCAAGCTCAGGTAAGCATTCTGCGTTTTCCTACCTGTCTCTGGGGTGGAATCTGAGAGAAATGAGTGAGCCTTCTGGTGGCATTAGGATTCTTTCTACCACCTGTCTGCTGTAAGGTATGACAATGCCTTAAAGGGAACTGCCTTTGAGCTATGACTTGCAGAAATCTTCCTCAGCATATCTAGCTGCATAAGAAACTGTCCTCCCAGTCTCCACTTCAGTGCACATAAACTCATGACCTAGCTGTTTTTAGAGCAGAAGGCTCCTACAAAATGGTGACAGTAGTAGCTCCTGTGGGAGAGGACAGAGGGCTTCCACACAGCAGGGCAGGAGGAACTGGAGAAGGAGGAAGCAGTGTGACCCCAAGGCAAAAAGGGAACTCAGAAGCTGAAATGGCTGCTATGTCCCAGATAAACTGGGAGGAAAAGGTGAGGCAGATAACTCCAGGTATCAGTATCCAGGCTGGCAGACATTGTACTTGCCAGTCATGTTGACAAGATTTTCTGCATGTTTTAATCTCCAGGTAGCATTTTTTGTCCCATATGACAAAGTTCAGCTTGTTGGTTATACTGAATATTCCCCATACCTAATGTAAATGTATTCCCCGGTTCCTGATTTGAAAAGCTTTTGACTGGCCCTTCAAGCCCTACCCCTGTTCCTGTTCTTAAAAATTATCAGCCATCTTCTCACCAAGTAATAAAATTGTATTGTCTCAACATTTTTGCTGGTCCATGATGTGCTGTTCAGCTGAAGGCATTCCTGCCATTCAAGTTTAAAGCCTTTACTTAAGGCCACAACCCCCTCATGTGTGTCTTTTTTTTTATGGGGGAGAGAAGCATTGGTGTGTTGAGAGGTTGATGGCCCATCAGGAAAGTGGGAAGGGCACCTGTGACTCTGAATTGATTTTAGTTTCCTCATAGGTGATAGCCATGTAGAGAACTTGTCTTTTAAGTGCTTTGCAGGTGGAGAGCGAAGATATTTTCTGGGACAGAAAAGGTCTAGATGCAAGGGCTATCTGGTGAAGGGGGCTCAGGCAAAGGAGTGATGATGGTCCCTCATGAAGCAGGAATTTGGTAGACCTCACCGAATAGTTTCAGCCAGAGGTGAATAGAAGTGTAAGGGGGATGGTACAGAACATCTCATCTCCCTTAAAGAGAGAGGGGTCATGATTTCTTGGGTTTCCTGAAAGAGTTCATCATCACAGGCACACAGCAGTATACATGAAGGACAAAAAAGGGCACAGAGGGCCAGAGATTCAAAGTAACCATGCTTGTTTAAAGGGCAATAGGCTGAATGACACATATGGAGAATGAATGAAGCAGACAAACCTTAAGGCTGTGGGAGGGCATCCCTTAAAATAAGAAAAAGGTAACACAGAGGTATCTCTTCCTCTTTAGCAAAGCCCTTACATTCACCCTTTGGAAAAGGCATTGCTATTTAAGCACATTCTTCTTCAGTCCACTTCTGGATCTGGATGCAGAGCATGTTTGAATCTCCATTTGTGTGGAGACATAGCATCTCAAATAGAAACATCATACTGGACAATTGTGTGGGGGTAAATGGCAGTTTTCCCAGTGCAATTAGACATGAAAATCCCACAAATGGTCATGTTTCTCTTTTGAAAGAAGATATTAGCATCCTCATCAAGTCTGGGCCTACAGCTGCAGGAGTAACAGCCATGAAGTATCCTGGTGAAGCTTGCTAAGATCAATAACAATAATAAAATCAATAATTATAAATCAACCATGTGCTAAAACAATCATGGCAGTAAAGAAGTAGCTCTTGACACTACTTCATATCTGCCCTGAAACAGGCACTGCGTGCATGGATACCAAGCATCACTGACTCCAATGCAGTTTAGGTATCCATAGAACTCAAAGGCTTAGATGACTTTGTGAACAACTCCCACATGCTGTTTGAATGAAAACAATTTGGGGAATGGCCATGAACACCTAAAACACTACTCTGCTTATGAGAGATTTGACTAGCCCACACTGGTTAGTAAACAGCTGCGCTTCACATGGCACCTGAAGGTGAGAGCCACTGTCTGACTGTAATAATGGCAAAGTCCTGACAACAGCTCATGGCAGAAGGCAGTAATGGTGTCCCTTCAGTAATGTGGCTAGTAATGTGGTACTTCAAATCCAGACTCATCTCCTGCAGCCAAGGCCACCCATTGCCCTTGGGCAAAATAGTCATGGTGGGAAGGACACCCAGGCA
This sequence comes from Megaceryle maxima, assembly GCA_024605025.1. Lineage (NCBI taxonomy): Eukaryota > Metazoa > Chordata > Aves > Coraciiformes > Cerylidae > Megaceryle > Megaceryle maxima. The sequence continues at coordinate 61,427 of JANHGN010025631.1, read as the reverse complement.
CGTGCAGTTGCAGAATTCCTGCACCATGCTAGAGGAGAGGCAGGCTGCAGAGTACTGCACTGTTGTGGCAGAAAGCAACAAAAGGGGATCAAGTTAGCACTGAGAGGTGGTAATCATCAGCTCTAGTAGCTGGCTGGTAAATCAGAGGTAACCATTTGTGTGGAAGAACTTACTTAATGTCTCATTTTGAAGCACTGGTAACTCCCCGAATGTGGAGTTCCTGGGAGTGAGTCACATGCTTTTTGTCTTGGGGATATTTGTGACAATTCATAAACACTGTCAAATAGATGAAAGCAGATCTGTGAGACATTACTGTGGCACATTACAAATCTTTAATTTAACAACATTTTGATTTAAGAAACCCACAGACTTAATCTTGATTTTATGTAGTGTGATTCATTTATTATATACTTTCCTGGAAACACAAGTTGTCAACGTTCCTTTCATTTTTGTTCCTCCTACTGTTGTAATTCTTTTATTTATAAAGCCTTCCACCGATGTATACAATATAATATTTGGAAGTTTAACAATAGAGACAGCATAGCAGAAAAGGTTCTGCCTCTGAGAGGCAGAAGAGAGTAACAGAAGGATGAGTATTGGTCTTTGCTTACTGGGAGCAAATAAAACCCTGGTTATGGACCCATGACACTGCTCTGCCTTTCCTGGAAGCAAGGAGACTGGTTCTTAGTGGAGTACATGTTTCCCTTGAAAATGTCAAAGACCAAATATTGAGCATAGTACATAAGATGTCAGTGATTCACATTCTTCTGTCAGGTATATATATATTTTTTTCCATACTACTTCTCTCTACCAGCTCCACACCCTCCCCCACATCCACCCATATTACTAACTGGCCTTTGAACTCCTTGGTTTTCTCAAGCTGGCAAGCTCCTAGTACAAATTATCTCAGAATTCAGCTGTTGGAATAATCAGCACAATATTTCAAACTTCTCTAACAGAAAAAAAATACATTATGATCTTAAATGACATTTTTTCCCCTGTCATTATTTTCAGCTCCATCATGATGTGAATGAAAATGAAGGACTCCTGCCCTCTGGATACTTATTAGAGCCCCCAACAGCGGCAATTTGCTACACATGCCATCGGATCCTATACATTTTGGAAAGGGGATTGAGCCTAAAGATTTTGATGAAACACACTATCAGCCTCTAAAATTAATAATCATACTGGATACGGAAATCAGGTAAGCAATTTAGGTATTGGTTTTGCATTACACTGTAATTTCTGGATTATCATTTGTATCTGTCATTCATCAATATCTGTCATTCTCTTTCCTTCTGGAAATAACCTAGTTGCCACATTTCTCTTGCACCAGCAACCCCTTTGCTCTTTGAAAACTTTTTTAAAATATCTTGGATTTCCTAGGTAATATGTCTTTAATTATAACCTTACCAATTCTTCTTACTTTCTTTTCAACTTTGGAATATGATGCTTGTCTATTTTTCTATATATTCTAGTTACTCTGAATACAGATACTATCCTTCTTGTGAATCTTGTCTTGTCTTGCATATAAAACAAAACATTTGGCACAGGTGTTCCCTTTAGTGAAGGTCACTTGCATTTGAAGGGTCCTTCAGTAAGGCTCAGAAACTGTAGGTTAATTGCACTGTCATAACATCTACATAAACTAGTTTTCATGAAAGGAACATCAACTGGAGAAAGACAGAAATAAAGAACAATTTAAAGAAGGTATAGCATTTCTTTATTAATTGAATAACTGTAACTGCAAAGAAAGAAAGCAGAAAATGACAGAATGTAACAAAGCAAAGAAAAAGTCATGGCAGCAGAAAATAATTAAAAGACAGTCAAAATAACAGTTACGGTTAATGACAACTACTAGTAACACTGTTGGTAACTGAAAGTTCTCTATAACAGTTTAACAAGTGGAAGCATCTGTATAAAACAGCTGTAGAATAAATCCAAACATGCAATCTTTCATTAGGTATTTGATGTTATTTGATATTTGGGACACATGTTGAGAAATGGTAATGTAGGTAGATGGAGAAACATTGTCAAAATTTGACTATCCTGAGAATCTGCCTTGGCATGTACACTGGGAAAGAAATTTTAGGAAAAATGAAAAACAATGCTAATTTGCTTACAATGGGTGTTTCATTTAATTTTGGTTAAAAAAAAAAAAAAAAAAAAAAAAAAAAAAAAGTAGTTTTTACCTGTGCTCTTTCAATGTATTCTTTGGAAAGTTTTGCTTTACCTGGCCTTGAAATATATAAAAAATATAGTGTTTGTTGCTTCCTGTAAGACACGCATTGGCACGGACAGACTGCAAACCACTGCTAGCAGGAAGAGGTCAGCAGGCACTTTTTCTTTCAGTTGTAGTTGTATGAATGACAACAAACAGATGCTAAAAAGACTTCATCAGTAGCTGGCTTTCTGTCTGCAATTTTTGTCAGAACTGAAAGAAAAGACAGATCCTGGCATTTTAGAAGTAATAGTGGTGAGGAAAACTTTACTGATTTTGAAAGGCACATCATTACAGTATGTAATGAGCCCATATTGATAAGTGTGGAGAGGTGTCAGAGTACCTAATGCAAGGCTCCCATTTGAACTGGCCTTTGCCATAGCCTCTCTCAGAACTTGACTGGAGAGAAAATTGTCATTGACAGAATGTCCTCCTTTGCTCCGTATCCTGTGTCTAGTAGTTCTGTAGGAAATAAAATTGGAGTTGTGGAAAGAATGCTTTAAAAGCTGAAAAATCAAACTGAAGTCCTTATTTGGTTGTAGTGATTTATTGTGACTACACTCTTCAAATTTTAGCTGTCATGTGCAGAAATATCAATAGCACAGGACTATCAGTATTTATCCTGACTCTACCAATATAAAAAATATTAGAACTATAAATCCTTATAAACATTTCAAGGTACTTAAATAGAAAATATTTTATGTCAGGGGGTCAAACACTCAAAAATTTTGAAAAGTGTACTAATGATGTGTAATGAACACTTCGATGTGAGGCACGCTTTATATTTGTATAGTGACACTTAAGTACCTTTGGCAGTTTTTCCTATTTCTTTGTCCTGGTGGTTAATTTCCATTTAAGCATTTTCATGAAGGAATTCTTCTAAATATTCTTGTTACTGTGGTGGCAGCTATTATCCCCGCTTATAAATCTTGTCTTGGATATAAAAAGAAAACATTTTGCAAGGTGTTCTCTTTAGTGGGGGATACCTGCAGGTGAAGGGTGCTTCAAAAAGACTGTAGACTCTACATAAACTTTCTTTTCAGTGAAAAGATCTTGAACTGGAAAAAGAGAGAAATAAGAAACAAGAATTTGATGAAGTTATAGAATCTTTTTATTTCTTGAATAATGGCAAATAATAAAATGTCATGAACCATCTGAAATGTGAACACTGAAGCATAAGAGATTTTCCTTTCTCTTCAGGGGCTTAAAAATAAAGACTAGGATTTCTAACTCAAAAATAGATCAGGGAAAGTGTTTGTATCACAGATTATTGCAAGAAAATGGCAAGAAAATATGGAAATAATAAAGCAAAGCGGGACTATTTAACTGAAAGTTGTCAAATATTAAAATCTTGTCATTCTTTCTGGATAGGCCATTGTTATTTGTGGCTGTTTGGGCAATTTTAGATGGATTTGAACAAGACTAAAACCAAATTTATAAAAATGTTGCTAACTAGAAGGAAGAGTGAAAACAGGATTAGATGTGATTATTTATGTTGTACTGATTTTGGCACAGTGCTGGAAACCTTTCTAGAAATTAATAGTGGGAGAGAAATGGCTGTTTTGTTTGTACTACATAGCTTGAATGATACTTGCCAGAAATAGAACAGTGGAGTGTTTGTGGGAAAATTACAGATGGGAACTCAGCTTTGCAAAGATGAATGGGGGCTGTGAAGCCCATTTGTGCAGAATCTTGCCTGGAGCAAGGTTGCAGTGAGGACTACCCGGAGTAGAAAACAATACACACTGTTGGAAATGTAGTGGGATACTTTTCATACTTTACACGTTACTTTAGTTTCCACTGAACATTAAAAATGTGATGAATTTGTTTTATATATGAGCTGGAGGCCACACTTTCATTACAGGGCATTTGCTGCCAGGAAAGATAAAAATAACCTGATGGGTAGAAGAAGCTGTGAGGTGGTAAATGGTACCTGTTTTTTTGCCCTTCTATTAAAATATTCTCTTTTTGACATCATTTAAAGAACAGCAACCCAAAACGTTCAAGACCTTTCCCAAAATATGCTGGTAAATTAGCTAATAGAAACAGGACAGTGTGTCAACTTTATTATAATACTCAAAAGAGATAATGAATAAGAAATAGCAAACATCAAGCAATGGAACAATTTTTACTCACTGGATAGGATACCCTAGTACTCTACTCAGTTAAGTTTATTTTATATACAATCTTCCCATTTAGTTTGCTAGCAGTAAATAAGAACATACCAATGGGATGTATCTACATCAGCTATGTAGTCCTTGGCTTTTAGTAGACACATTCAGAAAATAGAGCATGTCCTATTCTTGCAATGTTGTTTTCTGTTGGCTTACATTGATGTTGGATGCAGTTAAGTCCCTCTAGTACTTAAAGGGACACCAAATGGGGACTTTTCCATATTATGTTATATAACAATACTTACTTGAGCCTTAAAGCAAATGTTAGAACATCTCTGTCTCTAAGGATGTGTAACAAATTACTAGCAGCAAACAATCTAGGGCAGTATCCAAGTAGGAAAGAAACTCAGAATAATGCATTAGCACCTGCCTATTTTATAACCCAAGCATTCAAGCAGAATAATTTCTTTTTACTGAGTACTCCTGACTTGGTGCTCTTGGAAGTCTTTTGCAGGTAGATGGTTGTTAGCTGAAATCTATTTCAATTTCAGATTTGAGACTGTCCGGTCAGAAGGCAAGCTGTACCCAAGAGAGAGAAGAGATCTGTCTTCAATCTGTTTTCCTTTTGAGGTGGTCCTCACAGCCTCCATACACGCAAATTCCCACCGAAGGAAGGCTGTTCCTTTACCCAATGATGGTACAGTCTCTTAGGCAATTGTCTCTATGTCAGATTTTAATGACATATTATTTAAAGATTTATGTTAGAAAGATTTGCCACATTCTTCATTAAATACTGATGGCAAAGCCCTTGATAAACTAGTGGGCTTAGGTCTTTATTATATTGGGATTTTATTAGCTACAGTAAAAATAAAAAGAAACTTTGTAAAATGATTACTGTTTAAATAGAAACTTTCTGAAATTACAATATCACCTACAACAAGCTATAGAGTCACTTCAATAAGTAATCCAGAGGTCTCTATGTAAAGACTTCTGGTTACTAGTATTTAAACATCAAATATCTGTGAGTACCGGGGTCCTGTTCCTCTGTATGCATCATGTGATGCTCCTCCCACAGCTGTGGGAGCCTCTTAACTCCATCAGTTTTCCACTAGTGGTGGATAGAGCACACTCAGCCTGTAATAATGAACCCACTCAATAAAAGACTTCCTGAGAGAAGATATGGTCAGTGTTTTCAAGATACTAGGTGCAAAACTAAAGACTGAGATTAAAAGTAAATATATAAATAAAGAAATGAACAGAAGCACAACAGAAAGCACAACAAATAATCCACACACACCACACAGCCCCAAATAATGAGGATTTGTAATTTAAGACCAGTGAGAACCATTTTGCACTTCTGCTGCTTGTTTCTACATATTGCTTCTACTGATGTTTCTCAGCCTCTAAGGATTTAAAAAGTTTGTTTACATTCCTTTTTTCCTCTTGATATTTCATCTACAACTGGTGTATTTGCAGAGAAGGTGCCCTTTCACTAATGAGAAAGTAAAGTTTTACTCTAGGAAAGTTCATCTGGGTTCAAATGCACAGGGTTTGTTTGGAGCACTTTTCAAAAGAAGGTCTTGGCAGCATCTGAGGTCTTCTTTGGACTTTCACACTGACTGCACAGAGTAATTTTTTCTCCCCTTTTCACGGTCTCTGCAGTGCTACATCTCTGGTTTGAGTGCACTCCCTTCTTCTCCTTCTTTGAGATCACTCCTATCGCTCTAGTTACTTTTCTTCTCTTCAGCAAAACTGGTTCAAGTGGCAGAGCTTTCTGTTAAACAAAAAGTATCCAATGTGTAACAATTAATGCCTACACTCTCAAACAACTATTACTTAATCCATAATTTATTTGATTTCCAAAGAGAATTTTTCTAGGCTGGACAGTGTAAGAGAAAAACAAAAACCTGCTTTAGATCAAGACTGTTGTTCCTGTCCACAAGTTAAGATACTGATGCTCTTCATGCAATGGACTCACATCTGCCAGTTGATAGGCAAATATATTGCAGCAAATAGTACAAAGATCTTAGAAAGGACCATCAGGCTTGATATCAATACAAACACAAGCTCATTGTATTACTTAATTGGAGTTTTTAAGAAAAACTCCAAAATTAGGGTCTTTGATAAACTAGTAGATTAACCATATATAACATTATTTAGAACAGATCTGGGCTGGGATCCTGTGGTTTGACTAATTTTACATCTGAATATATATATATTAGTTTTATTTCTTACCTCTGCTCCACTTGTGATGACTCTGCATGCTGTTGAAAGGGACACATTTATCTAAAAGGTATAAGAGATTCTGTTGTGCCTTTATATTTAGTTAGGATGCCATGAATTAAATTTGTATTACTTCAGAGCATTTAGGTATAATTTAATATAATTTTATTAAACAGTGATCAGAAGTAATTTTAAACATATTTAAAAGCTGCACTGCATAAGGGCATGATGCAACTAGAGAGATGTGATTTATAGATGAAGAGAGATGTCCCTCTCCCTGTCTGAAGAAGTGCATTCTCATTTGAAATCCTACTTATTATGGTAGAAACTACCTCTAGCAAGACCTGATATTCTTGTCCATGAGTTTAGTTAAAGACTGCAGAAAATAACAAAATGCTACAGAGCAAATGTAGACTGAAAAAGCAGTTAGTTTCCTGACTCTACAAACAGCCCTGATATAAAAAATATCAGCACCATAATTCTTTATAAACAAAGCAAGGCTCTCAAATAGAAAATGTTTTATGATGGGGGCTTAAACACTAAAAATTTTTGAAAAGTGTGCTAATGTTGTATAATGAACATTTCAAAGTGATGCATACTTTATATTTGTAAGTTAAGGACCTTTGGCACATCCCCCCCCATTCCTTTTTCCTGGTGGTTACCTTCCATTGAAGGGCAGAAGCTTTGCCAGAATCCTCTATAAATTCAGGGAGACTTACCCTGTTAAGATGGACTCTTAGATCTTTAAAAATAACAAATTTCTTTCTGAGTTCATTGTCTTTTTCCTTCTGTGCTTCTTTGTATTTTCTTTTTTGCAGGTCTTCTTTGGATGGGAATGCAGTGCTGTTGAGGAACTGAAATGAGAAAGAGTAGAACTTGACTACCTGAAAGTGAGTGTTGAACAATCATTTTCCTCCTACCTCTGTTTAACTTCACAGCTTGTTTCTACATTCTCCTCTACTTCAGGGATGAGGCTTTGCAAGAAGAGTTTAACTGAGGAATTAAATCAGAAGGGCAACCCAGCTCTTCTCTATTCTTTCACTGTGACTTTTTCACTGTGATGGTGCTCATCACCTCTGTTCAGAGACCCCACCTTCTCCCTTGGGAAATATCTTGCAATTATAATGAATTCAGCCCTACTATTCTCTAAAGAGCATCAGGCTGCTCCCATTAAGTGGAGTGCTTTTGTCCTATTCAAATACTAAAATAATCTTGGTGTAACTTAAGATGGATTTTTTTCCACAGCACTGTTTAATTATATTTCCTGTTAAAATGGTAAAACCTGCAAGCCTTAGTTTGATTTGCTCTACAGTGATTGAATCCACTGGAATTGTGTTTGGCTTCACCACAAAAGTGAAATCAAAACCAGGTCACTCATCTTTCACATTACTTGTTCTTTTATAAATATGCTGAATAATGCACTTTACATTTGGCTTTATCTAAAGGGAAAGTAATTTACTCTCTGTACATAGACATTCAGCTTATCACCATAGGTTACTACCTGGTGTCTTTTCCCAGTAGAAGAGGAGCACTGCTTGGGCTGGAAGATGGTAGTCATGCTGTTTGAAGAGGCACGTGTTGCATCTGAAGTCTCATCTTGGTGTGTGGGGGTAGCAATGGCTGTAAGACATTCTATGTTCTGTTTTACAACACACTGCCCTCGCAGCAGTTGATATGGAATTTTGGTCATTATGTCATGGATATCACTACATGTAAGGAGACAAATTGTGGTTGTCCTAATCAGCGTATGATGGCCAGGTTGCTCCATTTCTGGTGATAGAGCTTCATGTCCCTTGACATATAGAAGATAGACTTGCTCATTATATATCACTATGGCATTTCCCTTAAAGAGAGGAATTTCCAGTTGCTCTCTACTAGGACTGATAGATGAAAGTGGTATTGTACTCTTATAATCCTTATTGTAATTGCTCAGTGATTTTAAAATACCTGAAACAAAACTGTTACGTGATTTCAGAATAAGAGGATATGATCTGGCTGTATTTCTGTCTAGCTCTTCTTGTGCAAGCTGTTTCACTGGAGGTGTTTGGGAACATTTCACATCTTCCATTACTACCTTGGGACTTGTTAAGTTTTGTCTGGTTGTTATTAGATATTTTAGAAAATAATCCCAAAAGGGCCTGGAAGCCTCTTCCACCTTCATTACTGGCCATATATAAATTACACTTGGTACTTCTGTAGTTTGCCTTACTTTAGAGACATTTTTAACTCTGGATGATATTAGTTGCTGCATTTTGGATGGGAAAGAAGAAAGTGGTATTGATATGATTTTGGCTTGAGGTGGTATCTCTAGATCGTATTTTAAAATCTCTGCTTGAGGTTCCTCAGTAACCTTAAGACCTTCAGAGATTCCTGAAGCTGATGCTGTGTCTTCTTGGCCAGCATGAGTTAGTGAGAGGGATCTTTGCAGAGAGTGCTTTTCATCTGAGGTTTCATTACTCTGAGCATTAAAAAGAAAAACTTCTGAAAACTTTCCTTTCTCAGGAGAGGTCATGGCAATGTTTTCTAGTGTGTTGAAACTTCTGGTAGAGAAATCTTTGCTGTTCAATTGCTAATACTCTAGCATCAGAGCAGACATAGTCCTGGCTTCTGTCTTCAAAAAGGCAGTATGGTTTGACTTAATGTATTCGGCTTAGATGGAGGAGCTACTGTGATAAGATTGTTGTACACGTTGGCAAGGCTTCCAGGGGAAAGAGAATGCAGAAGATTCAGTAGGTCTCATCTATCTTCATCTCTTTCCCAAAGAGCTTCATTTACGCATCCTGACACACTTAAAATAGAAGCTTGTATTAATTAAAATGTGATTATATATTTGTAAGTGCACAGAAAGAGTGACTTTTTTTCTAGTTAACTCAAAATAAATAAATAAAGTACAGAAATATATTTGTGATTTAAGTATTAACAAAAGTTGATCTAGCCAGTAGGATTTTCCTGAAGTAATAATCTGTTGTGAGATACTTCCAATCTTGAATTAAATTGTCAGTGAGCATATGCTGACTTCAGTAGGAATTTGCCCAATAGTGCAAACTGATGGTGGACAGGATCTATTTTGCATAGATGTAGTATTCCCTCCTGTAAGAAGATGCAATCTTAGATACAATGCCATTAAAATCAATGCACATTTCTAACTAAAATGTGCTTGTTCGAAGATCTTTAGAATAAATGTTGTATTTTTCTTGCAGAATTATTTGACTTCAGAAATCACTCCTAGCTTACACTACTCTCGGCTGTAGCAAAATCAGACCCAGTAGCTTTATCATGGCTTTTAATAAAGATGTACAAAAAATCAAGTTTAGGTGCTTACCCAATACATATCAAGAACTTCTAAGCACAGCTGTAAAATGCTAAACATTTATAAGTACATAGTTGAATTTACAACAGAAGGAAACATGACATTTAAATTTGTATCATAAGAAAGGCTAAGACTCTGAAACCAATAAAAAACAAATTAAATCTGAATTAACTATTCTATTCCAATAACTATATTCTCCTACAAATAACCTACTTATCTTAGCACTACAGACTTGATTTTGTAGAAAGTAAATGTAAACACTCATATTATTATATGTCAGTCACACAACTCTAAGGTGTTTCTTAGCCTTTCTGAATATAAAAAAACCACAGTTAATTCTCACCTCCATAACTAAGAGGTTCTACTACTTAGTTTACAAAAAAACCCACCCTAACAAAGATGAGTTTAGTGAACCTCTGTTTAGAATCATGTAAATTAACCTTCATGGGTCCTTTTAAATACTAAAAATTAACAAATTGAAAAATAAAATGACATTTCCTCCTCATCTAGGCTGTACCTCCTTCATTTATGATGCATACATTTAGATGTAGACATATAATTCCGGGAGTTTAATCAAGAATAATTAGAAATAATTATTATATAAATTGTCAACAAATTATTTGAATTATTGATTGCACATATAGAATGTGTGAGACTTTCTGTAAAAGCAAAATGTACATTCTTTTTTCTTCCTTTGCTTTCTCTCATGTGTGGTTTTTGCTTGTTTGTTTGTTGCTTTTTTTTTTTTTCCTACTTCCAGTTTTAGGGATTTTAGTGACACCCAGCATTGCAATGTGATACAGCTAGGACAGGTCTCCTGCTGCAGAAAATCTTTTACTGGCCTCTGCATTAGTCTTTATAATATTTTCATTAACCCTTAGAATTGGTCCATATGGATAGCCAAAGTGCCTTTCGGTTGTTACATCAGAAGTCTCTTAAGACACAGCATCTGCTTAGTTAAGTAACCCTTATTTCAACACTAGTTGCACATGGAAGGGTCACGCAGGTTTGTAAAGTGTCTAGGACTTTGTGGTATATGTTACAAAATACAGGTATGACACAGGTCACTAGATCTGCTATATGGTTTAACATACATATATCCTTCCCTTTTGCAAGAGGTGGCCTGCACCTAGGCGATGAAAAATTCTGCAATGTTCAGGAAGACTGCAGTCTGGAGATCTACTAAAATGGAAAAATACTTTGGTGTTAGTACACTGTTGTAACAGTTCTCTCAGGTTCTCACATCATGGGCAAACTGTTTGGGTAAAGTCGTGTTTTCTGAGAAGGAAGTGTTAGTATTCAGGTTAGCATCCTCTAAAGAGACCTTGTTATGCTGATAGCAATCCCTCACCCAGGAATTGAATGGGAACAGTGTATGTAAATGAAAGTGGAAAACACCCTGGGAGTCAAAGCCTAAACTGGCCATCTGGCCTATGTCCAAAGGTTATGAGGATTCTCTCCTAATTTTATATGTCCCACACCCCTCTGCCCTCTTGTAGCAGAGGTTTTTCTCACTGTCTCTTTAAGGAAGACTATAACTGGCACAGAAATTTATATTAATCTTTATGGCAGAAGTGTGTGTGGCAGAGAAGGTGGGGCTAGAGACTTCTAACCTAGTCCCTGTCTCTGACAGTGGCCAAAAGTGGAGGCCGAGCAATAATTCAAGAAAAGCCCATGCCTGTGGTGATACTTTCTTGAATACCTGCCAGCCTCCAATAGTCAAAGGCTCAGGGTCTTCCTGAGCCAGCAATAATTTCTCAGTGCATTTTCTGCTAGCATCTTGCCCTGCTGTGTAACACCATCCACAGCCACAGCAGCTTCTACCCCATAGCAGTGCCCTGCTGGGTCACATACAGCCACAAAACTTCCTCAAGCCCATGCTGCTGGAGGCAAACTCTGTCCTTCCCAGTAAAGCTGATGTGGGCTAGGCCTGGCTGTGCAGTTTGCTTACCATTGCTGTTGGAGCGCAGGGCCATACCGGGGAGTAACCACTGACTGCTGTGTCAACTTCCAACAGCACGGAGCCTTCTGGACCTGGGGGAGGGGGGACACCAACAGCCACTGTGCTGTGGAGGCACTGTGGAGTTTCAATGGCCACTCCAGCACTGGCTTCTCTTGGCCTCAGTCTACACTGATGCTGCCTGCAGGCACTCAGACTGTGTCCTGCATGACTGTACCTGCCCCACAGACCCAAGTGGCCTTCCTTCTGTGCTTACCATGGGGCGGGGACTTATGTGCAATCTGCAGAGTGGCACAGACACATGTGTCCCAGTACCTAGGCCCATGCGGCCTCTGCTGGGCCGCAGCATAGGGGGTCCCCACCGCCCAGGGCTGGCAGCTTCCCCTGTGGCTCACAGGACTTGCACACCAGGTCCCAACCCTGCCTGTGTAAAGGGGGCTTCCCCAGCCACCCAGGGGCCCTCCTTCCACCCTGGCCTGCTGCACAGCCTGCCTCCAGTTCCCCTCAGGCCCAGGGTACCCCACTGCTACCTTCAGAGGCCCTCATTTTCCAGCCAGGCCCTCACTGGATGCAGAAAGCAGACATTACCTGGCCCAAACCTTCTTCCTGACCTCTCCTCTGTGCTGTTTTCTGTTCCCATTGCTTGACTGTGTTCAGAAGATAGAGCAAAAGAAAACTTGTCCTGCTTTGGCAGAGGTGAGCACTGAGGCTGGCAGGCAGCCCTCCCTGGCCACCTACTGCCACACCAGCCCCTGACCGCTCTCCCTGCATCAAGGAAGTGCTCAAGGCCTGAGCCCCAGCCCTTCCTCCTTGTCTGCCAGGCCCTGGGCAAGGAGTCACTACCACAAAGGGGCTACAATAGATGTATGATGGCACAGCACCAAGGCCTTCCCTAAGGGACAGCCAGCATTGCCATGGAGCAGCTCCCCCAACCTACTAGGGTGAGGTGTCTGTACTCTCTGCTGCTCTGACATTCTGGAACAATGCCAGAAAGCATTTAAATAAGTAGCCATTTTAATCTGAAATGCTTTAATCAGGTATTCAGAGAAGGATAGAATCATTTTGATTAATAGCGACCTCTTGGGATCATCTCATCCCACCCTGCCACAGCACAGGAGTTTATGCAGTGAACTGTGGCCTGATTGACTCCCTGCGTGATGGGCTTTGAAATGGCCTACAATTTCAGAAAATGCTGGAAATAAGCAAGCTACTTGGTTTTTCCCATCCAGTTATCAGCTCCACTTGGAAAACCACTCAGCACCGAGTCAGACATTTCATTTTACTTTAATGAGCAAAACAAAGCTAGATATATAAAGTGGCTGGTGAGATGTATCATGAAGATAAACACCTGGTTCTCCAAGTTTGAAAGTCTTCTTCAACTTCACTGCATTTCTCCAGCAGTCAGTAGGTTAAATTCAACCTGACACATGAATTTTCTGGGATTGTTCACTGTCAGCAACCTCCTGCCAAAGATTTTTACATTTAGTGAGAGTACACGTTTCATACCTGTCATGTGAAGTAACTTGCTGCCTCTGGCTGCCCATAGATTCAATGTCAACAACATTAAGTATTTGCTCTTTCTTAGTGTCTAAGGATGCCTGAGAAATCAAAGTCAATTCTTCCCAGTCAGGTAGTAAAAAAGGATAATCCTTGCCCCGGAGAACTTATGAAACAGAAACTTCAGAGAGAGAATAAGGACTTTTTTCCTTGTTCCTGCTGACCTACAGAGTTTTGCTGAAATGATAGCCTGCTGTAATACAGGCAAGAGAAAGAAGCATAAAGCAACATATGTGGCTCTAGCACAGAGAACTGCTTTATTGTGGGCAACCCCAAGAATGGCCCTGAGTTTCAGCACTGTCTCTGAGCATGACAGGACATTCAATATTAGCCATTTATGTGCCTTTGTCATGAGTGAGAAACAGCAGATGGAAAGGAAGACAAGAGATGAGCTGAAGAACTAGGTAGAGAACAAAGTGAATTGATGACAGTTTTGCTCTTCCTGCTCATCTCCTCTTTGCCACCAGCTTTTTTGAGTGAGCTGAGAGACAGTGAGTGTAAAGTATAAGAAACACTCTGTCTGACTGTGATCTGCCCACCTGCAGCTTTTAAAGGCTAAGAAGTATTTATAGGGAAGATATGAGCTGTGGTGCAGCTAGGGTGTTACCTCTAGCTAATGCCATCTAACTAGGGACCAAAAGGGCAGTGGGTGTTCAGATTATGTATATGCGTGTAGGAGGAAGGAATGTAATGTGGGGCAAAATTCCTTCTTAAAAAAAAAAATTCCTTCTTAAAAAAAAGAGTAGCTTGGCCCTTCACTGTACCACAACTTCTGCTGGTGCATATTCCTTTAGGTAGAAAGCTGGTACCCTATCTCAGGCATTGCCTTTCCTTACATCCTGCAAAACGGAAACTTTGTCATTTGGTGCTCCTCAAAGCTCAGTCCAGTCCATCACAAATCAGAAAGGGAGACATAGCAGGAGGTTGTCTGAGGAATTCTGAAAACCATTTTGCTGTAACCTTTTGGTAAGAGGGATGCAAATCAGAAGGCTATGTTCCTTACCTTCTCACAGCTTGAGGGGTAGGAGGGAGAAGATTTCAATAGCAATCCTCTACCTGCTGTTTTCACATTGATTTGGGAACTTGTTAATCAGTTAGAAAATAGTTTGGTGATAGAGCATGTCCCAGACATTGAGTAGATGTTTGACTTTATCGGATTTTTTTTTTTTTTCTTTTTTTTTCTTTTTTTTTTTTTTTTTTTTTTGTCTGCACAACTCTTTAAATGCCCAGGGAAATATTCCAGTTTCAGTGGGTTCTGGACCAAGTCCTAGCATATCAAGCACTTGCTAATAATACCCTCATGTTTATTTATCTGTTTCAGATGCTGATGTGTTACATAAATACAATATACTGCACAGATTTTGAAAAGAGGTGGCCTCCTTCAGCTTGTGATAAATCCTGTCTGGGAGCAGTGCATAGCCTCAAAGGGAAAATGTGAAAAATGGGAAAAGGCAAATGCCCCTGCACAGCCCAAGAGAGTAAGCCCCGAGTCTTGCGGCACCAGGACAAAGGACACCACAGGGACATGATCGTGGGTTGCAAGTAATCCGCCAAAGTCTGCACAGTGACCAGAAAAAAATCCCACGTTTTTGTAGTGTTTCATGTGAGCAACTAAACCCTGCCAGCACGCTGCAGAGCACGGTGCAGACACTGGAGGGCATTAGGTCTGGAGGATGTGAGCTTGCTGGATGGCGGCTGCCTTGCACGGTTCGGCGTGTCAGCACATCCTCCCGCACCTCTGCTGCCAGGATTTTTCCATTACCCTGAGCAGCTGAGCTCCACATTCCAGCTGGGAGACGACACTGTCCCTGTTCTTGCGAAGCTGTCATTGGCGGTGCTTGCCAGCAGGTGGCACAGGAGACTGAAGGGTCTGCCCGAGCTGTCTGCCATAAAATGGACTGACTTCTTAAAATGTCTGACTAGCTTCTGCTTAGTCCATCTTCCTAGTATCACCGTCAAGTGTACACTCCATAATGCACGAAGCTTCTCCAGCTTTCTTATGGCACAGTAGTAAAGCTTCTTTACTCACACACACAAAATGTTTACATATGGATTAGATTGTGTCTGGGTAATAGAAGGTGCAAAGATAAAGGTACTGAAATGCCAGCTCTTTTGAGAGCAGTAGAGTGAAAGAGGAATTCCTGCTCCTGTCAGAAAGAGTAATTATCAAAAGCTAGGATCTCATGCACAGAAAAGGCACCCTTACAGCAATTAAACCAGGAACAGTTAGTGACATATTGAATAAGGGCTCTTAAACATATAAATGCATTAATACAGCTGTGCATACAACATAGCAGGGTACCAAGCAAAGCAGAGGTTGAAGAAGCTCTATTTAGTGAACCAGAACTAACTTGATCTCATTGCTTCTGTGCGTCTTCCACAGCTGAACAGATTGGTTACACTCAAATATCTTCCCTTTTATGTGGTTCTGCCTATTCCAGTTCTTTGCTGATGCCTGCTCCTCATTGATTTTACCTGTCTACAGTCACTAGGGAGCTCCCTGCTTCATGGTCAGCAGCGCTGTAATAAAGATAAGGGAATTGTATCTCACACTGACAGACCCTTGGGTCTGTGTATGGCCCTGAACTGCTGGGTTATAGAGGTAAGTCCAGCTTCTTGTGCTTGGGCACAACAGTACAGCATGACTCAGTAGCATACAAGAGCACAGACTGAGCTAAGGACTGCTGTAACCTCCACTGTAGCCTGGGACACAGCAGGTCTTTGCTCCATCTACATGGTATGATTTCTATCCTTAGGAACAAAGCCAGCCCATGCAGAAGTTCTGAAGACAAAGAAGAGCTGGAACAGCAGGGAATTGGGAAAAGGGAGTGTATGACAGCTGAGAACAGAATGAACGCTAGTGCTAGCTGTTGTGACAGTTCCTGAACTGCCATCTCTCATTATTTAATAGGTCTGGAAACCCCCCAGAGTCTGGGTCTGCTGTCCTGGATTATTTCTCACTGAGCTATAAACAACTGCATTCAAACACCTGTTCTTAAACCTTTTATGACTCATCGGCATCTGAATTCAGAGGTATTTCAACACTGAATTTACACTTGCCTTTGTGTCTGGCTCCTAGAAAAGACAGACTACAGGATACTAGGAGAGACAACAGTTATTATCAGACTGTTGTATACAGTGCCAGTGCTGACATCGAGATTATTCTGGCCTTAGGGAGCACAGGGAGGTGAGGGATTTTGAAACAGAGCTACAAAAATGAAGCTTTGCTACCTCTTTCCACTTTTGTTTCTCCATACTTCCACCCAGCTGAATTGTACTGACTATACACTAGGCTTGGAAAAACCACAGGAGCAAGACAAAGGGAAGCTTATGCCCAAGTATAGAGTTCGAGACTCCCCTCTGAAACTGTGGAGCGGAGGTGAAGGCAACCGGCACCGGGGTAAAGTTTCCTTGTAATATAATGCCATCTGCTGGGACTTGCTATTAGCAGATGAGGTAGTTCAAATGAATTTAGGATAAATGAGTCCAGCAGGGCTAGAAAACATGCTGTCTCACATTTTCAGTTAGTAACAATGTATGCATGTTAGGAAGCAGTTTTCAAAGATTTTTCATTCCTTACTGCATAATACATTGCCATTGAGTATGACAGTGTATATACATCCTACATGATGTTCAGAATGACTATCACTGCTGTAAGCTTTTCCCTCCGGAGTAAAAAAACCAAAGATGTTGTGTCATGGCAGGGCAAATGAAACTTAGATGGTGATGCTGCATGAAGTACTATAGGTTGCCTAACAACCTGCTTCCCCAAGGACTAACAGAACAAAAATAGAGACCACAGCACATGTATTCAAAATTGTTTCTTGAACGCAAAGCCTGCCTGTTGCACAGGGATGTACATGGGCACATGGCTTTATCATTGCTGGTGCTGTCCCAGAACAGGGACACTGACACACTGCTTTGGTTCCTCCATACTCCTCCTGTTGTGGGGAGAGATGCACAGGCTTTTCAGAGCTGGCTGTCTGCCTTGTCAGAGCACCTGAGATGCTCAAAAGAAGCCAGGCAGTATCAGAGAGAGCACCCACTACAAAGGAGCTAGCTCAAGCCATTTTTTGATTAGCTTGTACATTGTAGCAGTAGGGACTAGTGTAAGACTTTTGACTTAATTGGGGAATCCCTACACTGTTTCACCTGAATTAGCATACCTGGGAGAAAAGTGTGTATCCATTCTTGTTTAGAAGTGGCATTTGCCTAGTCATTTATTGTACTGTCACTTTTTCCTCTGTTTGGCACCTGACTAAATACAGTCAAATTATTAAATAACACAATATATACTGTGAGCATGGCTGTGTTATAGATTATGAAAACAAGGAACAGCAAGGCTCCAGAGACCTTAAGTTGAATCAGATGCTAATTTCACTGCTGTGTCACTTGTAAGTCAAGGACACATTGAACAGTTTGTCATTCCTGTGTCACCCCTGCAGTGGCTAGACAGGATAAAATTGCCCATGAAATTAACTAGCAGGTAGGATTTACTACTCACTGTGATTTCCAGAGGTATGATCCTGGAGGCATGTTTGTTTGTCATCTGGGTTTGCTGGTTGGGTTGAGATCACCTATATGATTGGGACAGCAAGATGCTGGTGCCAGTCTTTTCTGAGTTCAAATCCTATCCTAACATGTGACTGCCATGTAGCATGAGAACAGTTGTGGATCTGGGAATTTTCCTGAGCTTTTGCCTGTGAGATCTTTGTTCATACAGATTTTGGTTGATGACAAGAAACTGGGATGAAACTACCCTGAATATAGGTGTTGTAGTCTTTCTCTATTTTCAGTTCTTTAGATCCCTTGGGAGGCTTTGTTTTAGGCAACCTGGATGTTTGGGTTTTGGAATTATTTTTTTTGAGTATCCCACTGTTTCAGGTTGGCTGACTGGTTTATACCAGTGTGCAGGTTGTTGCTTAGGATTGGTTTGTGCCCCTTTCCTCCTGCAGCACTTACACAGTGATGTATGGTGTGGAAATCTCTCTGCAATGGGCACATTATGCTGGATCTTGTTTGGTAACAGCCCTTTGGGAAGATGAGCCTTACCCGTCTCACCAGCCTCTTTCCTGCTTTTGAATGCATGTGTTGGCTGGAGACTTAAATTCTGTTTCATGTGTTGAAATAGCAAGCACATTTGCAAATACACACTTGAGCCCTGACTCTCTCTTTTCAGTACTTGCTGTAGTGAGGTGTACAAATGAAATTATAATGGACATGCTGAAATAAAAGTTTTTTGACGGTGGTCCTTTATTGAGGGGGTATGAAAACGTACAAAGACACTTCCCCTTGTTACTTGTTAGAGATCCCTAACAAAGGCTCTACTTGCCACAAAAATGAATGGAATGCACTTAATTTCAGATAAAAGCAGCACTGTAATTTATTAAGCAAGAGCAACAGTTTAGCTAATTAGTAAAATATATCAAAGAATCAACTAAGTTAAATGATATTCGATTGATGGCAAGGTCATTATATTACTTACTAGAAGGCAATTAATCAAAAATAAGCAAATGCAACTAGAGAAAAAAACCCAGCATGATTATCTTATGAGTAAAATTGTGTGTGACTAAAAAAAGCAATATGATTATAAAATTTGTACTAATGAGCCTATAAGCAATAGAATGATTTTTGGCTGAGGATATTGATCTTTTTACAGGGATTGCAAATGGGGCAGAAGGAAGGGGATATAGCCATCCCATCCAGTCACACAGTTCAAGACAGACACCCGGTTTCCCTCCATACTCCTTTGGAGATTAAGGTAAAATCTACCCCTAGTCCCAGACTTGGTTGATAGTTTATGTCTAAGGACATGGGGAAAGGATAGGATACAAGGCATTGAAGTCTGTGTAGTGCTTAGTATAACACAGTACCTTACAGTAAATGATAGTAGCAATTCATTAACGCTGATGTATTAGTATTAAATCAGTATAAACATTTGCTTATGGTAAATGCAATAATTTCTATAAAATCCAAGAAGTAAATAACAGGCACAGACATAGATATATATATACATACCCATATAGAGGTTAACCCCTAAATTTGTCAGCCTGTGATCTCTGGGATTTTTGTAAAATGTCCTGTAGATCAGAAATAGTGACATGTTCCTGCATTGGTCTTTAGAGTGTATCTTCCTTCCTTCGTCAGTCTTGGCAGGTGGACAGTGTAGCCTGAGAGGCGTCCCAACTCAGGGGAAGGTGCAAGACTCAGGCTGCTGAGATCTTGGAGATCACTAATGGGCCTCACTCAGGATCAGTGTTTATAGGTCATGAGATTATTTACTTTGGGCAAAACTAGGCCTGTAACTTTTCACTGCAATCAAGAATCTCCCAGAGTGTGTGTGGGGGGAAGTGCAGTCCCTCCTTAGCACCCTCTATTCGGAGTATTCAGGAGTGATGGATGTGGTTGCAGGAGGCCCAATGACTCTATCTCATTGACTCATTCTCCAAGCCTTAAGAAGGAGAGATTGTTTTGGTTCCAGGTGTCACACAAGGTCGATGTACATGAGAAACCAAAATTGCTTTTAGTTTCATGAGGCCGTACACAAGGATGAAAGGTACTGGAAATCAGGACCTACCAAGTTTCCCCCACTCCTGCTCTCCTCAAGCCTCTGCAGTATATAACAAAGAGCAGCAGTACTGGTTGTAATGCAGCCCAGGAGCCTCTTGTAGTACAGCCTAGGAGTGAGCCTCTTTGCAGCGTGGCCCAAGGCAGGGTTTCTGTACCACCATGTCCTTGGGGAAGGAATTGCCTTGCTCTGAATACCTATAAGATAGGGGTTTTTTCCTGTTTTGGAATATCCTTTCACATCGGTGTGCCCAATGAGATTCATATCAGTGGTGACCTGAGTGATGCCAAGTGCCTTAGAGGCATTAACTTGATTGCAAGAGTGTGACTGAATAGTCTAATATGCTCTGTAGAGGTTTCAGTCTTACTGAGAAACAGGGTGTTGAATCCTATTCCTGCCACGTGATGCCTACCGTAT
Organism: Megaceryle maxima; assembly: GCA_024605025.1. NCBI lineage: Eukaryota > Metazoa > Chordata > Aves > Coraciiformes > Cerylidae > Megaceryle > Megaceryle maxima. The sequence goes on along the minus strand of JANHGN010025631.1, from coordinate 41,057 downwards.
CAACATACACACAACATTTACAGGCAGTATGTGCTAGAAAAGACTTGTTTCAATCCTGTAAAGGATGCATTAATAGTAACTGTGAAGATGACAGTTCTTTAAAGAGAAACTCACAGTGATGGTGCATCTTTCTTGTTTTGAAATATCTGTACCCTGCAGATCCCATGGGAAGCATATACTGTAGTGACTTGTCATGCTTGAGGTTGATTAGATTTCTTGTTTCGGGATGGCTAATAGGTTGCTTGATGATAGCCTCACTGAGGTTGAAACCATTAACAAAACACACCTACAGCATCTTGTCTGGACCGTCTACATCTCTCTGGTATGGTTACAATGTCCCTACAGGTGTGCATTTGAATTCCTCCATCCTCACAGATGTCAAATGAAAAGGCATACTGAATTTATTTGTGGAGATCTGAGGCTGAATTGATCCAAAATACTCTTTGCCCCTTAAAAGCATTCAGTATAGGAATATTACTGAGGGCATAACTAGATCTGGCTCATGGGTGAAGACTTAATACACTTCAGTGAATTAAACTGAGATTTTTTGCTCTGGAGCATTTATTCCCCAGGAACACTGATGTCTACCATAAACTTTGCTCCTGCCTAGACAAATGTTTTAAGTACACTAAGATACAGACAGAGCAGTTTATTTATTTGGAATACTCTTCATTTTTTGGTCAAGGTGCATGGTGAATGTATACCTTGATTGCTTCTGTTTTGTGGCCATGCAGAGACAAAGCAATTAATAAATTACATTTACTCGTCCTAACAGCTAACAGTCAATCTTAACATATGCCAGCGTGTGAGACTGCATTCAGTAGAGTTCCAAGATTTGCAAGCTCTATGTAAGGTTTCTGAGTCGTAACAAAGAATCTCACAGATTTTCTTTAAACACTGTTGTTTTAATCCTACTGTCAAGTATGGAGGGTAGCAGCAAAGATCAGAGCCTAATATACAGGTGTTCCCCTCCCAACAAACACACCTCTCTGGTATATGGGATCATTATGCTTTTCCTTAGGTCTTTATGAAAGGCTCCTCTTCCCCACTTCATTCAGGCAGTAGTAGCAAGTGGTGGGATAATATCTGCCAAAGGACATAGCTGGCAAAAAATTGGCTTCTTGTACATACTGTGTGCAGTCAGAAGTAATTGTAGAAGCTTAGGAATAAGTCATACATCTGAGATACTTCTTACTGTCCCTGAACTATTAAACCAACAGCTATTAAGCTGGGCTATTTTACATGCCCTGAAACAGTTTGCACTCAGCCAGCAGGGCACCGTTCATGGCTGAAAGCACAGTGGTTTTAAAAACATTATATAATTTTTTGCTTGTAGGAACAAGTTAGCTCTGAGAATATGTTCCTCAGGATGCCTAGCATGCCCACTCTGAGATCACCTATGAAGTTTTCTTGAATTATAAATTCATACTTTTTGTTGCCTCGAGTTGCTCAAGTTTTGTTAGAGAATAGCTTAGTCATTACTGCACAACCACAGACATCTCAAACTAGGTGTTCTTCCTCCTCAGAGGCCTGACCTAGAAAGGATGCTCAGATCACACCAAGCACACGTGGCTTCATGCAGAACACAGCTCCTGCTGCTTCTGTTAACAGCTGCTGGAAGGGTAACTCCACCTTCCCCCTCACGCTGTCATTCAATAACCTGATGTACACTGTAAGCAGAGAAGCACTGGCTGCAGTTCTCACCCTTGCTTGTGAGGATTCAAATCACAGCTCCTGCCTCCCAGATATAGCTGAACTTCTAAGACAATATATTATGAAGATAAATCATCTTTGTGTTCATTCTTCACCAAGAAGGTAAAGGAGGCAACCCCCAAAAGCCCACAGACTTGATTTGCAACAAAAGAAGAAGGTGCAATGTTTATCCACCCACAGCAGAAGCTTCCTGTGGCCATGGGAAATGTGGGAAGGGATTATGGGCAGCACTTTGCATGTCTTTTAAGGACTGTTGCTAGAGGTTCCAGCCATGGTGATTGTACTGGGTCTGAAACTGCACATAGCATGCTGCCTTAGTTGTACTGGGCCTGTCTGTGCTGGAAATTCTGTGTGAGATCCTTTGGGATCCTTACTGTGAAGTATTTGCTGCCTTCTTAGTAACAGCCATGCCTGTCATTAGGTGACAGTTTCCAAAAAATACCAACCTTCGATTGTGTGATACTTTCAATGTGATAAGCAAATTGCTCAGATAAAGGGCAGGTAGTCAGCCTTGCTCAGCTGCAATATCTGTTACTCTTGGCATTTATTTCATGCAGTTAACTGTTTAACAACAGCTGTCCCACTTTAATGAGCTTTAAAGAAGAAGTACAGCAGCTCATTATTTCTGTCTTTCCTAACAGGCCTATTTTAGAGGCCCTCACTTAGCAGCTCTTGTGATTCATGCCAAATGGAACTCATTTCCATGACTATTAGGATCATTTGCAGAGTGTTACACATAACACAGCACAGGTTTGCAGTGAACCCTCTCTGAAAGCTCATTTTTCTGCTGGTGATGATCTGTATCACAGCAGCACCCTGGCCATCTGTGGATCTCCCTGCATCTGTGTGAACAGAAGCACTGTATAAAACTGAAAAGGTTAAGTGGAAAGATCTACTGCCAAGAGAAAGCTCTTACTCCTTATGAGCAGCTTGCTTCCTTTTAATGTGCTAACTGGAACTCAAAACTGCATAATGGTAGGAGCCTTTGTTTTGCCCCTTATAGGACATCCCACATAGAAAAGCCATTTCAGGTGCTTGAGGGGAATGAAATATGAGTCTGCTGGGTGAGCTGGAGAGAATTTTGCTCTGGAATTTAAAAATGGCACAATCTCATCACAATCTCTCCAAATACCCTAACACATAGTTATTTTCAAGACATGGCAGGGCATCTATATAGAAAGAAAAGCATTCAGGGCTTCTGGGATTCCCTCTTAGGATAGTAAAGAGGTCCAGCTCACTATAAATACTTGCTTAGGACAAGGCAGCCATCAAGACTCTTATCCTGTGACTGTCCCCAGGCAGCTGGGGTAAATGTGACAGAAAGGTTGCACCCAGTCAGATATGATGTGTGAAGATTGATCATTTTTGCAGCCCTCATTATTGTGTTTGAGGCATGCCCTGTGCAGACTTCAGCTTCACCTAGAGGCAAGGCACGCTGCATTTAAATGATAAGCAAAGACAATATTGCAAGACAGCACTAAGGAGGTGATTAGCATCATTAAAGGGGTTTACAAACTCAGGCTGAACTTTCTGCAATTACTTAATGAAACAAATTCACTCCAGGTTCTGTTAAATCTTTCAGAGTGCCTCAATGAAAACTTTGAGGCGTGTGAATAATCAGGGATTGGCTCGATCACTGTTGTGGTAGAAGAAGGGGCAGTGAGCTCCAACCCTGCACAAGTAAATTACAGAGATTTACTTTTAATGCTGCAAAGAAGAAGAAGAAGGATGCCCTACATAGCCTTTTGAGTTAGTTCCCTTCCAGAATTACTATGGTGTTATCCTCCATGGCGTCAGGACTGAAGACAGGCCACAGATTTATAGATTCAAATGACATCTGGTATTACCTTGGCCGACAAAGGCTTTTTCCTTTGCTTTGTTTGCCTTTAGCTGTGTTGCTCCAGAGCCTCCTGCTTGATGTAACAGCCCTCACCAGTGCCAGATTTTCATTACACTCTTTCCCACAGACTAATCTGTTGTTCAGAGCCATAGCCTGAGGAAGTCTGGGGACTGAAAAGAGATCTAAAATTCAATCCCTGCAGAGAAACTGTTTCTATTCTCTCCAGAGAAATGAAATACAAGTGTATCATTGCTAGAAACAAAGGAACCTGTCCCATAAAGGGACCGAATGCTGCTCCAGACTGTGAGGAACTGCTGGTATGAAAAGCAAACTGACCATGCTCTCTGCTTTCTCACTGGGCACTGAAGGGAGCACAAGAACTAAATGGCCATTACTCTTATCTTCAGCACATCAAGCAGCAAGCACTGCTGCCGTTTTGCAGCTTGGATTCATTTAAGTTTCTCCTTTCTTTACCTTTCTAATTCAGATCTCAAGATTTTCCATAGCATGGATTTCATTATTTACAGTGATGTGTATGCATGCAGGCTGGTAGATTGCATGGGCCACTCACCTGCATGGCAAATAACCACTGATTTGAGTGGTGAGAACCACTCATTTTCCATGTTTCTGCTAGAAAAGCCATTTTTAGCAGCTTGGCAGGGGAAGGAAAGGGGCCACCAGAAGGGTGAGACCAGCCCATTTTTTTTCACTGTGGCTTGAGAGGTACCTCTCAGAAGACCTGCGGCTTTTGTCAGGAAACAACAGAGAAGCCAAACAAAGCATCACACCTCTGCTGTCTCCTGGACTGAAAAGCATCCACATGCGACAGGGGCACAGTCTCATCACTGGCAGGCCACCCCTCCCCAGGGCAGATTTCACCAGGGCCACCCGTGCATCAAGGGGAGCAGGGCAACACATGGGTGCCTGGGGAGGGCTCCTGGCCATTGCCAGCTGCACCATATGTGGGTGAGGGGCACTGGATGAGCTGGGGGTGTGGGCAGCTTGTACTCACTTTGAGCAGCAGCAGGTAAATCAGGCATGCACTAGGAGAGGGGTGGCTGGTCTAAAGTGGTGGGTTTGATATTCTGAGTGTGGTTGTTGTAATAAAGCTGATGCACTGGAAGATCTTTGAGGGCAGAGGACACTTTCAGGGGAACTGCAGGCTTTTATGAGTCTAATCTGCACTAATCTGCAAAAAATGAGCATTGCTTTAAACAAAAATATCAAATTCCTTGAACTGGACTATACAGGCTTCTAATAGACCCTGTAGATAAGTTGATCTCTGATGTTGCTTCCTTCATTTTGCCAACACAATGGCTTTCAGCTGGGTAGAGCCAACTTAGCACTTAGATTTTAAAGGCAAGAAACTGGATTGGTCTTTGTATTTGAAACAATAACTGACCACTGCACAAGAGTAAATCTAGGCCTCTATTGCTGAACTTCAGGTTGGTGCTTTTGATTATTTCCCCTGTTCACAGTGGTTATGGACTGAATGGAGCAGCACTGCTGAAAAATGTACAGGTCTGAAGAGTGTCTCCAGGTAAGAATCTGTGCAGCTCTCAGCAGAGGCAGTACTGGGGCCAAGTGGTACTGATCTGGTCAGGACCTAAACTGTAGGCTTTTGTCCTAGCTTGGTGATGTTACAAGTGATTTGGTACTCTTTGTCATTGTCCAGAAGCAACATCATCTGGCTTTTTGCCCTCCTGGTTGTTTCAGAAGAGTTAGGAATGTATTACTGATGGCCAGGAAGAAGTGCATTTCAAATGCAAACAAAATGTGTCCCATGCAGTTTCACTCCCCAAGTTTCTACATAACGTTTGACAATTTAAATTATGTAGGAGAACCAGGTGTCTCTGTGAATCTAAAGTGAGTGAACAGTTGCGAATATCAGGAATGTTTCCTGTAAATATACCAATGTGGTTGCTGTCTTAATGGCACAAGTTACTTTTCTGGAAGCCTTGTGATAGGAATGTGGCTGCCATGCAGTGAAGTTACTGTCAGGTGGTGGGAAATTGAAAAATCCACCCCCCCCCTTTTTTTTTTCCCTCCCCTCCATTTGGCTTTATTGCTTTACTACTGGAGTTTTTTGCAGCCTCTGATTCCAGGCTAGTTCTCCGCTGCTCTTGTTGATTGTTGCATGTTAGATAATAAGGGAAAATCTTAATTAATCTGCACACAGACAGGCTGCAGTGCAATTTGAAATCTGTTATGTTTTGCATAACATTTAGAGAACTTGTAGAGGAATTGTGAGACCTGGATATTAGCCTTTTTTTTAGAACAGGGTCATAGTTCTGTTCTGTCTCACTCTGTGAGAGTGGCTCCTCTTCTAGAGGTTTTATTTTTTTTTAAATGGGTTGGAAATCAAATGGAATGATAACGCCCTTTCATGGAGACAGGCAAAAGCCCAGAGACTAATGCCACATGGACCACCTGCCAGCCTGTTTGCTTTGGTAGGCATATTCTGCCTGGTAGCCTTCTGTAACATGATAAATGGGATCAGAAAATGTCTTGAGTCAGAACAGGTCTTCGTTGCCTTATTGCTACCTCCCCTTGTCTTAGGAGCTAACAGGTGTAAAATTTTGAGGGAGAGAACTTATGAAGACTGGTTTTGTTCGATATTGGACCCTAGTTCTTCCAGCAGGCCTGTGGATGTGTGTGACAGTTGAGCTGCTCAGTGTAGCAGCTGAAAAGTACTGTACAATGCTGATGAGTAGATTTTAATTTTTTTTTTAAGCTTGGACACTGCATAAGATGAAGCAATATGAAAATCCATGATGCCAGGCTTTGTTGTAACATCATCCTTCTCTTGGGATTTGAATTGGAGCTCTGATTAGGAGGGATACAGTCATTCTCTCCTGTGAAGCAATGCAAAAGACCTGTTAAAAACCACATGACACATTAGGTGATTTATACTTCATGGATTTATTGACTTTGTACCTTTTTTGGTCATCACCCACAGTGCTGTTTGTACAAAGTAATTCTGGTTAGCTATATGTTCCTCTTGAAGGGAACACCATTAGATTTGAGCAGAAAAGTTTTACTATGTATAAGTCTAGAACATCTGGCAGAAAATTGGTACTTTCTGCTATGGGGAGATCAGGAGAGATTGAAATGAGATGAACCCCTTCATCTGGTTTCAGGATAAAGCAAAATATGTGAGAATATCTTTGTGCCACCTGGGAGTTCCTGAATGCTTCAGCACTCTAGACTGCTCTGTTTGTGTTGGGCATGAAATCTTTGTCACTCTTGAACGCACTACTGCTACAATAGAAGTCATTTCTTTTTTTGATGGTACAATTTTACAGTTCCTTTTTTTCACAGTGTACAAGTTCTTTTTATTATTTGAAAGAAGAGGCTTCTTGAAGTATTCTTCTGAGAACTGAAACAAGCAGTAAAAGCTTGCTCTCTGCTTCCATCTGTCTAATTATAGTTAGATCTCTAATGACTGGTACCATGAGATTTAGTCATTTTTGTTTGGGTTCTGATCTCATGCTTTTTATGACCTTCTGTAACCTGGAACTAGCACAGATATATAAATTAAAGGATGTGCTGTGGATTTATTCAGACTTTTGTCACTGAGTACTATTGTGATGGCAAACCGACCTACAAATTCCTGATGTGAGTGGTTGCTCCTTTGAGCTATAACAGTACTGATCTTCAGCAACCTCTCAAGTGTTATTCTTCAGAGCAAACAACTCCTAATCTAGCAGGCTGGTATACAGTCTTGCTGGGACTTGGAGTTACTGCACACATTGTCTGGGTCATTAGAGCAACTGGGACGTCTTTTTGATGGACTGATGCTCTGAAAATCTTTGGCTTGACCTCAGAGCTGAGATAAAATGTCAAAATGGTTATCTTTGGTAATAATTTACTAGCTGTGAGATCAGACCAGCTTGCTGATGGGCATGATAGCTGTCAAGTCAGGAAGCCTGTATGGAGTTTTGAGGAAATATGTCACTGAGACAAATGGAGGGATACTGAGGTTGTGTGGAGTATACCACTTGTTTCAGGCTGTTACCAGTAACTTTTGCTGCAAGAGGATAGGGCTCTGTCTCTGAAGAGGGCTGTTACTAATTTGTATTTGTTTTCCAGCTTCTGCCTCTGAGGAAATGTTTCTAATGAGGCTCTAACCACTTGACACTACAAACTAATCTTTTGGCCATTGTCTAGACTGCAGCCCATATCTCATGGGGCCCTTTGCCACAGTGCTCTTAAGCACCCATCCAGAACTGCACTGTGATACCTGACTCTGACAAGTGAAACCTTTCTGGTCCTAGCAGAGAATTCCCTCTGTTGCTTGTAAACATTTATGGGTCCCATGGAAACACTAATTAGTGTCAGGCCTAATCTGTGCCACTTCCTTCCTCAGGTCTTGGCTTTGTTAGAGAATTTGCTTTAAACTGAAGGAGAGTTTTGTGTGCAACAGGTGCACAATATCAGGTGGGGAGAAGACCAAGATGGATCACTTGGGCAGTATCTTTATATTAACGCTTGTTACTTCCAGATGGGAGGTCCTGAGTCTCTAATGAATTTCTTTTCTATTAATATAATTCGTGTTCAATTCCTCTACGCATTCCAGAAGCCATGACAGTAGACCCCTCTTCCATGTTATTTATCTGCCCTAATGCAAAACAACTTAACAAAACTTGGTGGAAATGTGAACAATCAGTTTTATAGGCTATTTAAATAAAACATGTGAGAACTGACTTTTCTGTTTCTTCCTTGTGAAAATGGCAATGGGCCAAGTTCCATTTTGTTTGAACTTCTAGTCCTAGCATTCATTATTAATGCGATGTGTCTGGGCACAGTGTGCCAAAGGCAGCAATGTGTATTCCTGACAATATGGACTTTGTACTAAAGTGCTAAAGATCATAATTTTACCATTTTATTATGTTCTATTTTTAGATTATTCTAATATTTTGTTTAACTTAGTTTCACAGGGAAAAGAGGGCATTTAAAAATGTTTTCCTGTAAAACATGCTTTTTTAATGGATATTCTGATCCTTTCATTTGATTGTTTAACAGTAAATAAGCTGAAATCCTCAAAGTGTTTAATCCTATGAACGTTTAAGTCTCTACTTCATCTTTTGTTGTATTTGCAGATACAGTTGTTGTAAAAATAGAAATGTAATTGCCTTTTGTAGCCTGTGTCTTATTTCACTTAGTCCATCAAACTTTTCAGTTAAAAGAGATTTTAGGAAACCTTGACATAACAGTGCTGGGCTAACGGTTGAACTTGATGATCTTAAAGGTCTTTTCCAACCTAAATGTTTCTGTGATTCTTTTGAAGGCTTGAGAGTCCAAGCATGTTGTGACTTAAACCTAATGGCAGAGCAAATACCTAGAAGTGTTTGATGGAGCTGCTGTCAGTTCATTGGGCAAAGTGATACTGCTTCTGTTCTGTGGTTGTGGGGGCCTCATCTTCCAGTGTTTACTCCCATGCTGCTGTTTCTGCTATCAGACTACCAGGATGAGAATTCACCAAGAAGAGGGTTTGAAGAAACCACTGTCCTTCTAAAACTTGATGGGAGATCAGACAGACTGGGGATAGATATTCTAATGATTTGACTTTTTCCTCTGAGTTCATTATTTTCCCTGCTTTCCTGCTTATGCTAACCTGGCATAGCTTTTGCATTTATGAAGCTTAGGCTTCAGCTTATTTTCTTGGATTGTTTGCTCATTAAAGTGTGATATGTTTGTTGCCTTGTAACATACAGATTTTTCACTTGTCCTGTGTGAGTGACTTTCATAAGTGACCATAAAGAATGATGCATGTTGAGCAGATCCCTCTAATATATAGAGAGATATCTATTCTCTATTGGATGCAGAGGGATATATAGTGACCAAGGATGAGGAAAAGGCTGAGGTACCAAATACCTTCTCTTCCCCCAGTCTTTAATAGTAGGACCAGTTATTGTCTGAGATGGGGAGCAGAATGAAGCCTCCTTAATTCAAGACAAAATGGTCAGTGATCTACTACACCACTTAAACACACAGAACTTTATGGGGCCAGATAGGATCCACTCAAGGGTACTGAGGGAGCTGGTGAAAGTACTCACCAAAACACTTTCTATCATTTATCAGCAGTCTTGTCTAACCGGGGAGGTCCCAGTTGACTGAAGGTTAACAGATGTGATGCTCACCTACACGAGGCCAGGAGGATACAGGGAACTACAGGCCTGTCAGTCTGACTTCTGTGCCTGGTAATGTTATGGAGCAGGTCATCTTGAGTGCCATTAAGCACCGTATATAGGACAACCAGGTGACCAGGTCCAGTTGGTGTGGGTTTATGAATGGCAGGTCCTGCTTGAGTAACCTGATGTCCTTCTATGACAAGGTGACCTGCTTAGTGGATGAGGTAAAGTCTGTGAATATTATCTACCTGGACTTTAGTAAAGCTTCTGATATTGTTTTCCATGGGATTCTCCTGGAGAAACTGGCTGCTCATGGCTTGAATGGGTGTGCATTTTGCTGGATAAAAAAATGGCTGGATGGCTGGGCCCAGAGAGTGGTGCTGAATGGAGTAAAATGTAGTTTGCAGCTGGTCATAAGTGGTGTTCCCCAGGGCTTATTATGGGGGCCTGTTCTCTTTAGTAGCTTTTATCAGTGATCTAGACAAGGGCATCAAGGGCATTTCAGTAAGTCTGCAGGTGACATCAAGTTAGGCAGTTGTGTTTATCTGCTTGAGGCTCTCCAGAGAGATCTGGACAGGCTGGATCAATGGGCCAGGGCCAGAGATATGAGGTTCAACAAGGCCAAGTGCCAGGTCCTGCATTTGGTCACAACAACCCCAGGCAACACTACGGGCTTGAGGAAGAATGGCTGGAAAGCTGTTGGGTAGGAAAGGACCACGGGGTGCTGGTCAATAGCCACCTGCACGTAAGCCAACATGCACCCAGTTGGTCCAGAAAGACAAGAGCATCCAGGCTTGTATCAGAAGTAGTGTGGCCAGCAGGACTAGGGAAGTGATTGTCCCCCTGTACTCAGCACTGGTGAGGCCACACCTCAAATACCGTGTTCAGTTTTGGGCCCCTCACTACAAGGACATTGAGATTTTGGAGCATGTCCAAAGACCAATGGAGCTGGTGAAGGGTCTAGAGAACAAGTCTTCTGAGGAGAGGCTGAGGGAATTGGGGTTGTTTAGCCTGGAGAAAAGGAGGCTGAGAGGAAACCTTGTTGTTCTCCTAAGTAAAAAAGCTATAGGACAAGAGAAAATGGCCTCAAGTTGCACCAGGGGAGGTTTAGATTGGATATTAGGAAAAGTTTCCTCACAGAAAGGGTTGTCAAGCACTAGAACAGGCTGCCTTAGGAAAGTGGTTGGGTCACCTTCCCTGGAGGGATTTAAAAGATGTGTAGATGTGGTGATGAGGGACATAGTTTAGTGGTAACCTCTCTGTGCTGGGTTAACAGTTGCACTTGGTGATCTTAAAGGTCTCGTCTAACCAGAACAATTCTATATAGAAAACATTGTCGAGGCATTAATTCTGCAACAGCAAAAAAATGTGAGATGGGGAGATAAATTTCACCCTTCATTGTGAAAATTGACTGCCACCATACAGACTTACGTGAGAGTACAGATCAGTGATGGGGCACAGGCTTTTACTCTTTTGCACCATTTCCTTGCAAACACTGAAATACATGTCCAAAGAGGTCAAGCTGCAGCATCTGGCTGGTTTGGGGGTACCATGACATGGGTGAATACATTGGATTGACTTTTCCTCCAAGTCAGGTGATCAAGAAAATTATGTTTTTAAAAGGTCATTCAGATGACAGTTTTATATCTCAGAACAAAAGTTGGGGACCAGATTTTATAGGGTGTTATTGCAGCCACATCTTGGAATGCTGTTTTGGGTGCCTGTTTTTTTTAAGCTGGTACCACAGCATTACCCATCTCAGTTTTCCGTGTTTGTACATCAAAAGATGTTTATGTAAAACTGAATGGGTTCAGAAACATATTCGTGGACTGAGAATTACTGGATGTAGATTTTGCTGCTTCACTTGTCTGTAAAGTATTTGCTGTGCTGCTACTATAACCACTGTTTTGAAAGGACCATCCCCGAAGTTTAGAGTATTTGCTAATACTCTAGTAAATTAAATAAATTAAAATAATTAAACTCTCAATACTGCAGCAATATGGACAGAAAGAAATATGATGGAATTATCCCACTGATTTAAATGGCACTTTTGGTTAGAAATGAGTTTGTAACTCTTAAGTATGTCCCTGCAGATATTCTTGGACTGTACTGTTATGACTGGTCTACATGAGCTGAGATGCTTTAAGCATTTATAAGCCTTTAAAATGAGCTTGTTAAGCTGGTTGTGCTAAAAAAGACATGACCTTTCTGATGATAGCTCATAAACCCTTTTGAGATGTTGTGTTAGCATTATGTTAGCAGGCTGAATATAGTCTTTGGGAGTATTATAACAGCTGTAAAAGCCAGCTAAGGACTTAGCCAATATCAAACCAGCATGGCACTATAGCCAGAAAAAGTATACAGGATAGCGACACTGTGATACTGAGCCATGATTTGTGGTTTCATCTTTGCATTATCTATGTATGTGTCTTGAAAGCATTTTAAACTGCAAGCTGAACAAGGCTATGCAAGGGCTAAGGAAGGCTATCACTCCTCTGTCTCCAGATAGTGCTTTGTTCAGAGGAAGAAGTTGGGACATTGGAGCCCCATGAAATGGGTTATTGCTGTTCAATACAAAATTTCAAGCTTCCTATGCATCATATTGGGGGCACTGTTTAACCATTGGTTGTGAAACTATAGGATTGATGGGATTTGGAGGATTTATTGTAATAAGCCAAACATTTGTTCTGAGTATTTTTCTCTCTCTTCTGTTGAAGTCTATAATACAGTTCCATTGACCTGTATCAGTTTAGCTTGAAGAAGCAGCTTAAACCTGAGCTACACTTAGCAGAGTTCCCTAAGCAGACAAGAGTTTTGTGCTGGGGCAAAAAAATATATGCAGTTCCAGAGTCTAACCAGGGACAGACTGTCTCAGCACATTATTAGTGTGTTAGGCCCTTCAGATGCTTTAAAAAGTGTACTGTTAAGAAACCAGTATGTGACAGAAAAAGTCTTGGTTTTGTTTTGTCACTTAATGCTAAAGTTGTTACCAAAGTTCAAGAACATATGATAGCTGATGTGCTGTGCTGTCATTTGCTGGGTTCTTTTGGTGCAGCTTATTGCTTGAATACATGTATCACTCAGAGAAATGAGTATTGGTACTCAAAAATTAATCAGAGGTTAGTAAAGGGCCCTCTTTCTGGAGGGAACAATGAAATTCTGTGTTCTGTGTTGTTCTGTGTTCAACATCTTTGGGGATCAATGCCCCGATTTACTTGGTAAAAGGTAGGTACTGCTTTGGAGATGGAGATTGAATATGAAAGGATGTATCCTTTTAAAAACGTTATATTATTGTAAATAAGTAAGTATCACTCTGTTGTACTTGAAATATGGCCTATTTAGGACTAGGCAGTCTCATAAGAAACAGTTGTTCACTATATCCTACTACATGTAATTCTGAGTAGGAGAGAGGACCCATCCATGTCACCAGCATCATCTCATTTCACTGGAGCACCAACCCTGTTGAATGCTATTAAAGGCAGGGAATGGGATAAAATCTGTTCTTGCTCAGTAAATCAGTCCAGTGGTAGTGAGCTGCACTATAGCTAGGACACTGCAACTCTCCTTTCATCTGCTGGGATTGAAATTTTCTCTCAGTCTTCTGATGGAAGCATCTTAACATTTTCATGCTTATCTTTCTATAGAGAATGCATATTTAGAAGGCAATTTAAGATGAAAATAGATGCCATCAGCTGAATTAAAAATTTATATATTTGGCAAACTACCTTTGTGTTATACAGTGCATAGTAAGTAATGAAAGTTGCTTATTGTCTAGAAAAAGGACTAGGATTTTGTTTCTTCATATGATTGCTATGAAGCTGCATATGTGTGAGAATATTGAGTTCCCAGATACTAATTTTTAGTACTAAATGTATAGTTCATTTTCTGTGAAAATTGGCACTAAAATAATAATCAGGTGCTCTGATACTGTTAGAATTAAATGGGGACATAAATCACTTTGAAATAAGGTAATGTTTCTCTGTATGGAAATTGCTTCTTTCTCCTCGGAACTCGTTACTCCTGCCACGTTTAGTGAAGAAATCTGTTGATGTCTTGTATGTGAAACAGTGTCTGTCAAAGTCTGGCCAGTTCTTGTTTGCCTTATTGTGACCTGTGCAGTCAAAAACTGCCTTTCTGGTATAATATAAACCAACTCTTAGAAAAGCACGTGCTGCTGAGAGCAGTGGTTACCTCGGGAGTTTCTGCTCTCTCTCATCGCCTGTCAGCCTTTACCTTTTCTATTGAAATGTTATCTGCTGCTTAGTGTTCTCATTTTCAATCTACAGGGAATTTCTCTCCATAGAGGAAATTACTTAGCAGTAGACCTGGTTAGAAGTTTTTCAGATGGAAATTGGAGGGGAATTTGTGTTCTTTTGTTTAGGACTCCTGTAGTCTTAAGTGAATGTGAGAGTAGTCCCTGCAACAGAAAATCCCAGTGACTATGTCAGTCTACTGGGAAATGCAAAATCCAGGGCAGAGCCTGCTTTCCCACATTCAAACTAGAATATTAATTTGACTCTGTTAGAAATGAGGATCATGTTGCACAAGTCATAGTAGGCTGGTTAAGTACTGATTGTCAATCATTCTTATTAGGAAAATTGCGAGTTGTAGCCTTCTGCTAGGGAAAAGGGTGCCTACTGGAAATAGAGATTAGCATAAAAAGCTATGGACATCTTAGAATTTATTTACAGGATCCTCCAAATAACATAATGCTTACCTGAAGTATTGAAATGTTTGGAGTCAGCTTCCTTGATGGTTTTCTTCAGTCCCTCAGTTTTTGTTGATTTTTTTTAATTTTTTTTTTTTCCATAGTCTGTGTAGCCCACATTTTACTGGAAAGCAGAACAGCCTGTTATACAAGACTGATCTCCATAGCCAACATTTTTCCACCTCTGTGCCCATATCCCTTCTGTCATTCATGCTAGACTGCTTTGGCCACACCAGCACCTCTTTGTAGAAAAGCCTTTCCTCTCCTGAGCACCAGGGTCTTTAGGCAGAGATTTGTTAGTATTGTTATTTCTGTAACTCTGTTCTTGGGGCATGCGAGGGGACCTGGACTATCCTGTGCTACATATCTTTTTCCTTCTGTATTTTAAGTTTTCAAAGTCTGTACTGTAATTTGTATCCAGTGGGAAATTGGAAACCTTACTTTATATTGAGTTAGAATGGCAAATAAAATTCTGGGCCGTATAGCAAACTACTGAATACATTAACTTGGGCTGTGCTATAGGCTTATGGTCATATCCAGAGCAAACTACCTGGGGACTGAGGAAAATTGTCAGGGGTGGAGCACTGGAACTGAAAGCATGAGAGGGAGTGGGAGAAAGACATAAATACAGAGCTGGAACAGGCCAACAAGCATCTGTATTCTGTAATAATCAGAGAAGGGAATAAACATGAGGGGAGAAGAAACTGCTTTTCCTTTTAAATCATTCGATGCAAATGTACAGACTATTTTCATACTTGGACATTTTTACACTTAATGGGCCTTGCCTGTGTAAAGTCAGTCTACTCACATGTGGTTTTGTAGGCTATTCTGTGCAAGAATAATTTCTTGTTAACACAGAGACTCTATCACTGCTGTGTTAGAGAAGCAGCTACTTTCAGATTGTGTAGCATGCAAGAAATAAATCAGAAGACTCTAAACCATGTAAATGTCTCCTTTATTGATATCAGCTGATAACCTGAGCTACTCGTGTATCTTACTGCAACGTTTTAGTTTCACAGAATCCTAGAATGTTTTGTGAGGGACCTTTAAAAGTATTACAAGGTCTACACTGATAAATACTGTTTTCTCTGTTCTAAATAATAGGATGGTATTCCAATAGCAATTGGTCCTGTTCAGTCAGGGAGTAATTAGAAAGGCAGAGATGGATGGAGTTCTCTGCTGGGTTTGAGTGTTCTCGGGTAAACTGTATCCTGGAGAATGTTGTGCTTTTGTCTGACACCCAAGACTCACTACTAAAGTTCAGATTTGGAGTGTGACAATTTTACCAGTGTAAATGCTTACATCTACACAGTAAAAGCAGCCAGGAGCAGTTCCTTGGCTGTATAGCTAGGTGATGCAATGTGATTGACATCCAGGTGCCTAACCTGTCCTTTTCATTTTGTTTTTACAAAAGGTAGCTGTGGCCAGGCTGCACTGAAGGCAATTATTAGGACATCTTGCCTCACAATGCTGTACCTGAGCACTGTCTGGTAGAGTGCTGGTTGTTGGGGTAACTCAGGCAGTGCTAACAAATAATTCAGATGATAACAGGTACTGTTCAAGCCTGTACCATGCTCCTGTTTTATTTACAGATATAGTCAGTAAGGCTGCTTTATAGCCTTAGAGTCTGCTTAATGTGAATATGTAGGATACAGCCTGAGTGATGTAGAGACTGATGTGCATAAAAATGGGATTTAAGCTTAATGTGTCTGAAGCTTAAAACAGGGATACAGAAGACCTGTGTTTCAATAGCTGTGAAGTACACTAGATGCTCACACTCAGTGCCAGTTTTGCTCAGCTTCTCAGAGCCTTAGTTGGAGGCACCGGGTAGTCTGTCTCTGTTGCCAGGTATGCTTTTTGTATGTGTATATACAGAAAGAAGACTGGGAGCTAGAGGCTGGTATCTGTGATTCAGTGCTCATAGAAACAAACACTGATGTACACAAAACAGAAAGAAAACATTATGTACCGAAACAAGGTCCTTTTATTTCAGTGCAGTACAAAGAAATAGGAGTTACTTTGCTTTGAAAGTACTGAAACAAAAAAATGAAGCAGATGAAAGATATTCCTGTTGTACTAGGAATCCTTGCATATCAAAGCAGTGAAAAATGATAGCTATGATGCTGCAGCATTAAAATAAATATTTACAGAGCTTTAAATCAAGGAAGTAATGCATTATTTTAGTGTTACATCATTGATAACTTAGTTTCAAGAAATATAAAGTAATATTGACAATGCTGTCTTAGTGATCAGTCTTTCAGCCAGTTCTTTCCTTATGTTTAAAACACACAGGTACAGGAGCAGTGCTCCGTACCAAGCCACCTCTCCAAAACTTCATCAAAACCAAAGTGAACATCTTTTTTTCTTCCTGAAGATTAACCTGTTCAGTTCTGTTAATTACATTGAACTGTGGTTATGTATAGTAACACTGTAAACAGTGGGCCCAGTTCACAATCAAATAACATGAACTCATTCTATTAAGGTCACGAGAGAGTATTGTTTAAAGAAGAAAAAAAAGAAAAAAAGATTGCTACATTGTCATCCTGCAGCACCAAATACAACAGCTGCTCAGTTTTGGACTTTTTCAATCAAAGCACTATTTTTCAACTTGAATCAGGATGTCATCTGTTTTCCTAGTAAATATAGATGAGTTACATTTTGCAAGGTATCAAAACATACATAGTGGGTTGCAGCAGAGTCATAGCCCCATTTACAGACTTGGTGACTTATTTTTTTTAATAAGTAAACATTAATTACATAGGTATTCCTGTGAACCAAGCCCATTGTCTAAAGGAAGCATATTTCTTGCCAAATTAAAAGTCTTTACTTAAGAACATGTTTTTATAATGGATTCAAATAGCTGCTGTGTACATTATTAAAATAATTTCTTCCTGCTTGCACTTTGTACTAACACAAAAAATGGATAAACATGCAGTAAAATGTAGCATCATTTAGAAAATAATGTGTAAAAAACCCATTCAGTATCTTATATTAAAGCATTTACACTGCATAGGCATTCATATAAGGATATAGTATAATAAAACTCATCAAATATACAAGCATGCAGCAGTTGCCTTATATTCACAGTTCTAGAAATGACCACACATTGATTTCCTCAAATATAAATTGGATTATCCAAAATAGATTTTGCAGCCACTCTCCTTAGTAGTGGCAAACTATGTTCTCATGTGCATTGCAGATACTGACCTATATAACAGGCCTAAGCTATGCTGCTATATTGTAGACATGTGTGATAAATACTGTGTTTTGAAAGAGGAAGGATAATGAGAAGTTATCCATACTTCTCATAGTAGAACTCGAAGACTACGCAGTGCTTGAATTTAACAAAATATATAAGCATATTTATTGTATTCTCCTTAGAGAGTAACACTGCAACCTTGCCACGTATCTAGCTACTGCATAAGCTGGCCATGCAGTTTTCAAAATAAGTTTAGACAGATTTTTCTACTTGATATTTTATCCCATCAGAAGAGGTATAATAGTAAATTTATATAGTACATATACTTTTTGCTCTGCAAACTTTACAAAGGACTGCTGCTACTTTTAGTCTGTGTAGCACACAACAGTGCAGTGCCAAAGTCACAGAGATTTAAATATATGTTTGCAGAGAAGTCTTCTTTCTTCATTTACTCTTTTTGAAGGAGGTGGTGTTATATACGATGGTGAGCTTGGACCATCTTACCCAGATTAGATCCTCTCTATGGCTGAATGCCACCTGGAGGATAAAGTTGAGGTCAGATGGCTTGAAGTTGTCTGTGGTTTTGACTTGCTTGGTATTGTCTAGCTTGGCAGGTTAGCCTGGTGTGTGACTCCAGGACAACAGCGAACAAAATACCTGGAGGCAAGGCTTGTGTTAGTTGTGCAAGGTTTGCAAAACTGGGCTCGAGATCCTGATACAGGCTCTGGACATGCCAAGGTAAAACTGGATTGAGGAGTGTGACTTAAGACCCCTTGCTCATCCAGATATTTTTCCACTAGTGCTTGCAATCTGCTTTTGCCCCTTGTTTTCACACATAGTAATTTGCGTGTCTTTAAACAACATATGCACATACTTCCTTCTTCTGAGCACTTCAGGTAAAACTAGAGGAAGTAACCTTGTAGGATGTTACAGCACCAACAATGCAAGTTTCTGGGATTCATCCCAGTGTACAAAGCAGCAAGGAATTCAGAAACAGCATGTAGGAAATATCTTGAAAAGAAGGAAGACAAGAGGCAGAGAGGGAGATAACGGAAATATTTACCAATAAAAAAGGGCAGCAAGGAAAGGGAAGAGAGAATGGGGCAGTGGTTGCTGTTTAAAGGGAAAACCAAAACCAAACCAAAACCAAACAACTATAATCCTCTCTGGAATACTTTAGTTCAGAGAGAAAAATTGCCCTTTATTTTTTAGAAAAGTGAACTTTGGCACATATGTAATATGGGAATGAAAAGACGAGTAGATGGCTTTGGTATGTACTCTCAGAAACTGTTACATTAATGTACTTCTGTGCTGTGGCCAGGAGTTTGCTTTTGTGGTTCATTATGCTGAATCTCTTTATGTGCATATTTTCTAGTAAAGGATATGTGGCCCATTCCAGAAAGAACTGCACTATTTCCTATCAGTCTTAGGTAAGAGCAGGACAGCAGTGGAACAAGTCATTGCAGTAGAGATGTTCCAGCTGCCTCTGGCACAGATCCTTTTCCTGTGAGGATGTGTTTCTGTGCGTATGTGTGTGTGTAGCCTCAGCCCTGTATTTGGAATCTGATACAAGGACATTTGGAATCTGATGTAGTTACGGGGGCATCTGAGTGCTTTTATTGTATCAACTGGCACTTGGAAGATGGGCCTACAGTTTATTTTAGTTGGCTTGCTTGGTGCCGCATATGTTGCTTTTCTGCTGTTCTCCAGATATGTTCACTAAGGTCTCTGTGGTGACATCTAAAGACACAAATGCTGTGAAAAGTGACTATTTTTTAATGATTATTTGGCAGTAGGGTTTGTATAAATATGCAAAGAACCCCCTTTTTTTGCCTACCTTTTAGGCTGCTTACTTCCATAGATCAACATAAGACTTTGAATGCTGAAACCTTTGTACAACATATCAAAGCTAGTGGTTCACAGATTCTTCATTGCATCTCTGTCGTATTAAGAGCAGCAGTTTAGGTGTGGGGATTGTCCACAAATGTAGCAGATTTTTGATTTATAATTTTCAGCTTCATTAATATGAAGTACTGCACTAGCCTCTTATTCTTTTTCTATTTCTCTTTTCTTTTTTAAAAAAAGTTGGCAAAAATGAGAATGCCTTCTGATTTTAATCCTGATTTCTTATTGAATTTAATATTTTTACTAGATTCTTTGGGTTCCTCACTGAATCTTCTTTCCACAGGGAAAATGATAACCTAGTTTGGAAATGTCTTTGAAGAATCTAGAGATTGTTAAAAGCAGAAGTCACAGCTGTCTTGAGTATAGTGAGAAGGAGGAAAAGGAGCTCTCCGGAGAAGCCTGGCAGTTTGCCACAAACAATTTGGTACTAAGCAGTGAGCACCAGGTTTCCACAGGTATGCACCACCTTTGAGAATTAATAGAAACTGGAAGTGCAAGATCTTTGCTTTTTTTTTAGAAACCTCATCAGCTCTTATTTCTGGAGCAAGCTGGGCCATTCCTTTTTTTTGCATTCCTGCACTTTCCACTTTACCTGCTTCTTCCACCCCTCTTACAAAATGAAGAAATTAATTCAGTTCCTGAAGACAAGAGGTGTTTGACCACTCATTTTTTTCATGCTCAATTTAGCAGCAGATTTCAGTCACTACAAATCTGGTTTTATTGTTAATAGGTTTACAGTAGAAAAAAATGAGGACACCAGAGCAGGTATTTATATCACCAGAAGAACCTCTGCTTCATTTAAAGTTTGCCAAACATTCCCCCTCCTACAATCTCTTCTTCTTCCATATTTTGTATACGTGTTTCTCCAGGTGAAGAATGTGAGGCACCTGGTATTATGTGTTTGACCTCCTTTAATATGCTTTCACTAGTATCACATTAAGTGAGGGATCTCTCAAGGGGTAAAAACATGTTGAACAGTCAGCAGTTTTCAGAAGCAGCAAGTAACTAAAAATATTTTCTTTCATTTGCTCCTCAGGCAGTAACAAGTGAAAGCCTGGACTGGGTTGCTGAAGAAGCAGGAGACAGTGAGAGGATAAGTGAGCTTAGGAGAACAGCCCTCTCACCTTTAGAAGGAAACAACTGTCACTTCCAGAAGTATCCTGCTTTTCTGTCAAGTCTCAAGAAAAAGACTGAATACAGGTACAGTGTCACTTGAAGGCACACAAGTAAGGAATAATGTGGAGCAATTGAACACTGAGGAAATTCACTTGAAAACATTTGTTAGCAAGTCAGTCAATAAACTGTTATTCCACAGGCTTCCATTTGAAGGGCTTCTTATTTTATGTGTTATATGCTGTCTTACTTGGATAATGTAGTATAATGGTGCAGCCTTTAACATAAAGATTCCTTCCCCATTAAAAGTCTCCATTAAGACCCTCAAAGTTACAACTGAAAATAATTCCAGCTTCGAAGTTTTTATGAACTTGATACAGTTAGCACTTTTGAGGGGATGTTTTTTTCATTTGAGTGCAATTAATTTGTCAAATTTGATTGTGCTTAGCTTTCACCAGTTTATTAGGAGTTCAGAATGAGCTGTCAGACTTGACTATACTTGCATTTTGAAAGAATGTATGCAAATGTTGCACATGATGTGAAATTTGCAGGCATGTGCCATGTTGTAAATCTTTGCTTATATAGCACTAGAAACTTCCCATGCACAACTTCTAATGTATATTTCAAATAATGCTTTACTTCTCAGTACCTGCTACATAGAAATTTGATGGGCTTTTTATTCATGCAGATTTAGTTCTGTTAAGCATAAGTTTGTAATTGTTAAAGTTTCCTTCCTCATTCTGAAAACAAACATGGGATTTCACTCATATGAAGGAGAGCAAGGTGAATGCATAAGAAATACAGGATTTTGCAGGGAAAGAAACAAAGCAAGAATGTAGCACCGAGCTTTTAGGCCCCCACCCAGTCCATTAATTGGTCTGATTCAAGTTGTTTTG
Source organism: Megaceryle maxima (assembly GCA_024605025.1). Lineage (NCBI taxonomy): Eukaryota > Metazoa > Chordata > Aves > Coraciiformes > Cerylidae > Megaceryle > Megaceryle maxima. The sequence goes on along the minus strand of JANHGN010025631.1, from coordinate 19,549 downwards.
CCTGAGTAGCTATTTTCACCCCTTCTTCTCTACCCTTATTACATTTTATGCTGTTGCAGGAGGGACAGATACTACTCTGTGAGATGCAGTGTCTGCTATGTGTTCATGCAACACCACTGCAATACTTATAATTTGTATTATTCATATTTGTGGCCGTGCACCATAAAGGAGCACATAATAATGGAATGCTCAGGAATGCTACAGTTGTCATCCATTTTATTATATTTTGTTCTATTCTGTAGCCTGAATCAGCCATCTACCTTATTTCTGTTCTTAAAAGGAAAATTATAATGTTCACTTTACAGGACTAAAAAAATTTATTGAGTCTTCCTGTAAAATTGGAGTGTGGAATTTGTCGTGAACAAAATAGAGCTGATGCCATTGACTATAACAGAATAATTTACATCTAGAATTGAATTGCACTCTTAAAATCTAATTTTAACAAGATTTTCAAAACAGGCTGCAGTAGTTTAAATTTTGTCTTATGTATATTTTGAATTTTAGGCAAGACCTAACCTTAGTGTGTAAATGCAGTTTTCAGCTTATGCGTATGGAACAGAGATGTCTCTTTATGAAAATGCAATTTAAGTTATGTTGTTGAACCACTCAAGACAGCTGCATTCTTCATTCAGATTCTCTGTAAATTCCTGATCTCAAGATAATTCAAACACACAATTCTCACAAGACTTTTCCTTTGAAGCCCATGCAGGGCTAATCTAAACAGGAGGTGCAATATAGAAAGCTCCACTGTGTTATAAGACAGGAGTTTTCCTCCTGAATTCAGCATCCACAGAGTGTAATGAGTTGCACATGAGTTCTTTTCTTGTCTAAACTATTTTGAACGAGGTCTCTTTTACATGCTAGTTTGGCAAGCTTCTAAGGCATTTGTGCAAAGTGATGATGTAAGAATAACCTGATAAAACATTCAGAAATACATAAAATAACATCCAGAAGTAATCAAAGTGAAAAACTACAGCTAAGAAAAGCAGTCACCCTACAATATGAGTTGAGCTACTATACTCTGCAGTGTTAAAAGTGGAATATGTTTACTGGAGCCTTCAACTCAGGAGGTTATCACTGTGAATTTTAATACCAAGGATTCATTCTGTTTTTTACATAGATTGAATTGGATTGACAGTGATTAAAAAACCATGAGTATATATGCAGAGAAAGGATAAGAGTGGAAGAAAAACACAGTGCCAGAAATTACCATCTGGAAACACACTATACATGTAGTCAGTATTTTTGTACTAAAAGGAAGAGTTAATTCTGAAGTCCAAAAATGGTTTTAAGATAATTTAGTGCTCTCTATAAGGCCATTCTCAGTAGTCAAGTGCATGATATTCAAGATGGGGATATTTATAATGGACTTCAGTTTGAAGAACTGGAATAGCCAACTGATGTCTACCATCTTGATGAGAGAGCCTGTGCTATTTTCATTAAGTACTTACTAAAGTCACAAAAAAACCCCTATAAATTCTTTGTCTGGATTTCTCCTTAGATTAGGGTTAAATGGCATTCACACACAGATTTGTTTTTATGTATGCAAAACTCAACAAAGTATTTAATAGAATTTAGGTAGCTAGTAGTACAGCAAATAATGAGTAGCTATTCAAAGTAGCATCCTGAGGCATTTTCACTTATTTCTCAAGCCTTCCTCTGAACCACTGGCAGAGCCTGGTTTACTGGAAAGAACACTTGCCCCTGTATTGTGTAAAACTTTGTACAGCACAACCTCAAATCAGTTCAAGGATGCATATTATTTTTTTTTTATTTCTTAGAAAAAGGTGAGGAGAAAAAAAATGGGCCAAAAACTTAAATCTGTTCCTGCAGCACACAATCTATCCTGTTCAAGTCTTCAAAGAGAAGTTAAGAGTAGCTGTGGATCCTGGTTCATGCTTCAGGCAGAAATAAGTGGTAGCTGGCCAAAAGCAACCTGAGACGTAACATGCAAGATTTGTAAAGTAGCCACTGTGTGATTTTTGAACTTCACCCTGTGCTTACAGGAATTTCTGTGGTTTTACTTTTGATATTAGCCAGGTGTTGTTAAATTCAGATTTATTTTTTCACATTGGCAGCACAAAATAACTCAACTAAGTTGTGGATTAATTGATTATGAAGACAGAAGACAAAACTTGTGAAATTTAGTTCTAGAACTGGGCTTGGATAAAAATGCTCAAGTTTAGTTGTGCTTGTGGTTTGGACCAAGATCTGACATTCAGTTTTTGTCTTTTTGTGACTCTAGTTTTAGGTACTAACCTCTAAAGATCACAATATGTAGTCTTCTTACTTAAGAAGTTCACTGTATGCCTCAGTACTAGATCCAAGATCTTTAGAGGACTTCATGTGAAGAACAGTTAAACTAAAGCTTGTATGAATAAGGCACTAGTAAATGTTTGCAGCAAACAACAATTACAGTCTGTATTCTTTAAGAATAAAGCCATTCTGTTTAGGAAATTGACTTTAATATGACAGAGTTACCAATGCCAGTTAGAAGGGGGTTAGAGAAAGTGCATCTTTTGGATTACGCCTTTGAGGTCTGTGAGAAACAACTCACTGAAAATCCCTATTAAATTTGGAAATAGCCTGTGCAGTTGGTGATACTTGGGAGAGCTAAAGCAAGAAGAAACTGATCTAGATTCTGATCCCTGTTTAAACCAATGTGAAATCACTGTAATGGATTTGCTCTGGGTTTATTTACATTGGTAGAAGGATCTGAAGCCAGAATGGAGGCTGCTGTGGCCAATCTAGTTAAACAGTAATAGTACTAACCCAAAACAAACAATTTGCTCTAATCCCCTTAAACAGCTTCAAAGAAGAATCTATAGTTTTTAAATTCCTACTTTCTGAAGCCCAAGGATGCACTTTGTCTTTTAGCTCATGTAACAGACCAAAGCCTTCTGTACAACTTTGGAACTGTTCCTGTTCTAAACTTACAAGAAAATATCAATCCATACTTTATACCAAATGAAAAACTCAAGTCTGCCTGTCTGTAGGATGACTGACCACTATTCCACATTAAAAGTTGTTCAAAAAAATCCCAGACTCTTGCATTCATAAAACCAGAACACACTGCCACTTCTAAAATGTACTTTTATGTGTCAGCTCTTTTACGGGGGGGTCCATTGAAGAACCAGAATTTGTTTATCAAGCCAATAAGAATGCTTTTGTAAACTAATGGGGATCTGGTTAATACCCATGGTTTTATTTCCCTATGATCTGTCCAGTAAAACTACTACATCTGAATCATTCATTTGGTATACTAAATGGAAGGTCAGTGGTAACTCCACAGTCTGATTTCATCACTAAATCCTGCTTTGTAAACAGACAGCTTAGCTTTATCATCTGACAAATTTATGTTCCACTCAGATCCTCCATTATTTGTACAAGATGTCATATAAAACCCACATTTCTAGTATCCATAATGCAAGAGGGAAAGAAATTACATTGATTCATTCTTAAATATTATTGCCATCAGGTGCTACAATTAACAACTCTGGACAGTGGGGTTTTTTTATTTGCTTGGGGTTTTTTTTGGATCTTATGTAAGGACTTGGTATTAAGTTTATCTCAGACTTAATCTCTTCTGGGAAGATCACCCATCCATGGGGACCTCAGAAGTTTTCCAAATCTATCAACTAGCTTTTAAAAATGTGGGACTTTTGATTGTTTGAAGTTTTTGTTAGCTTTGACTAAATTCATTGGTGATACAATTCAGCTGAGATTTTCAACAGATATAAATCTGGACTATTACGAATTTCTTAAGCAAAACAAAAAAACCCCAACAAATAAATTAAGTGTGGGAGATCTCTCTCCCATACTTGCTATACATATTCCAAGTTATATACAGAAGGAAGAAAATACAGTAATTTCTCTTCACAAAGATCTTTCCTTCATAGCAACTGAGAAAACCTGTCTTTTTAGATATTTGTTTATTATATGAATGTCAGAATACAGGCATGTGTATGTGGGGAGGCTAATGATTGTCATGTGTTTATCTGAATATTAGAAAATACTGAGCATTAGAGTTGTTCAGAATCTTTTTCTGTAGAAGTTGACACCTTTATGCAATTTTTGTTATATTATTTCTACTAAGATGATGTAAAATCTTGGTAATTGCAAAAGAAACTAACATTCTTCATCAAAAATGTGCCTTATGCAGTCATAAGTCATTTTGTGATTTGTCTCTAGCTGTCAATTTGAAGTTGTGCATGTTACCTTACTAGAATTTCCTAAGATGTGCTTATGTTAAAATAAATTCAAACTTTTTTTAAACTTATAAATTAAACTTGTGGTTTGAAAGTCAAGGTAGGTTTTTAATTTGTTTTTCAGATTAAAATAGTACATTGGGACATGGCTGGCTTTCCTTCCCTTTTTGCCTGCTGCTTTTGAAGTGTGCCTTCAGTAATGTACAGCCAGGTAAGAAAAGCCTCTGCATTTTGGAAAAAGTCCTGTCAATATTTAACAAAATGCAGTTTACTACCATGGCTTGATGTTTTTGTTACTAAACTGAGCTGTTACAGCTGACTGGAGAAAAATCTGTTGTCTAACATTCATATGTATTTTTTTAAGAGCAAATCTACCCTTTTACAGAACGGTTACTTCTTGGTACAATAGGCACACTATTAATACCAACTGAAACTGGCCTAAATGAAGGCATTGCATTTCTGTTTGTGCTGATATATTCATCTACATGGTTGACATTTTAACAAAATAAATGCCATTTCACTTTTTTTTTTAAGTAAAGTTAGGAAAGAAAAAACTTCCAGGTGTGAAATCAAACAGAACATGTGTGATCATTTAACAACAGTTATTGAATGATTTTGCATAACTCTTGACCTTACTAAAAATCACTAATTTTTATATACATATTGGTTTGATAAGCATGCAAATGCTAACTCGCACTTGGTAAATATTTGAATTGGGGAAGAAATTTTCTTGATTACCAAAAAAAACCAAAACACAAAAACCAACCAACCAACCAAACAAAAAAACCCACCAACAACAAAAAACCTCCTAGGTCCTTGCTGTTAATATAGAGATTTCCATTACTAGATGAAACATGTATAATTGGAAATAACTATTATGTTGAAAGGAACCCACATTACTGTGATTAAAAAAAATCTATTTATCTGAGGGGCTTTAGGGATTCTGATGAATTTGATGAGTCTAACCCCGATCCCTCAAAACCTTCTTATACTTTTAGGAGATGAATGAGTTGCCAGTCATGTGATACTAATGTATTTTTTAAGGCTAGTTAGAAGGTGTGGAAGAGTGATTGATACTCAAACTAAATGCTCAAAACTGGAAAGTGTTTGTATGACCAGGTAGTTATTTAATTGGAATGATTTATATGGGTGGAAGTTTACTTATGTGTTTATGTTTTCTAATACAGTAAACATACCATCTACTTGTATGTCAATAATAACTGAATTTAGAATGCCATTTCATAGCTTGAATTTTAGTCTTGCCTCAAGTTTCATTCTAGCAAGGATGGCAATTAGGGAAAGTCCTAAAACTGAGACATAAATATTGACACATGCTGTTAAATTCAAAGGTGGAACATTGAAATTAACATGGAAGCAGTAATGACATTCAGTGTCAGAAGTAACAAACTTGAAAATCTTAAATAATTCAATATAGAGAATATATTTAGACAGTTTTTATATGTGTGCTTTTTCCTAAAAACACCCCCCCCGAACCAAACAGGTTTTTTTTGCTTTTTCATTGTCTTTTGTCTGTAAATATGAAAGAGGGCTACACTCCAATGTAATTCTTCATTGCCATTCTAAACAGTAAAATAGTCTTTCTAATTCACATTGCTCATGGCAGTCTTATTTGAAGTTGCTTTATTAAGTTTGTGATTAAAGCAGTTTGGGATTTTTGTTGGTTGTAAACTTTTGGCATAATGGGAATACCAGTCCCTTTCAAAAACAGCCTTGAGTTGCTTAATGATGCTTGTTCTGTTCCCCGCGTCTGCTTGGTTGATAACAAGGCCAGCTCCAGCATTCTGCGTAAAAGCATTTCCTACCCAATCAAAATTACCTACAAGTAAAGGCAGGAATATACAATGAGTTTCTAACATTTAAAAAAAAAAAAAAAAAAGCAAAAAAAAAAAGCAATCTCCCTAAAGGCAATTCAAAATGATACAGCATCATTTTCCCAAGTGCCTACCTGGGCAGAAACAGAAATAGGCTTTGTGTGCTAGTGGAAAAGAAAAAAACTCCAATACATACCAATGTGTAGTGCAGATCATTTCTGAAAGTTTAACAGCTCTAGCCTTTTGTAAGTGAAAACAGCTTCTTTTATTTATTCAACACTAACTTGTTCTTCCGTTTGCATGCATTGTATTATCACTGCATTTATTTTCCTCATTGTCCTTTTCAGTGCCATGAATGAAAATACTTTTTTTTTTTTTTTTCCATACAAAAAATTTAAAGGAGATGAGATGGAGAGTGGTTGACCCATAATGCTGAGCCAAAATGATAGATCTTTTACAGGTTACCCGTTGACAGGTACTATTTCAGGGAAGAAAACCAAGATTTTTCTGGTTTATGCTAGTTATTATTATCATTCTTGAAAATGAATGAGCACTTCAAATCCTGTTGATTGCAAGGCAAAGGGGATAAGTGAATTAATGGAAAACAGGTAAACAAAGTGTTTCAGTTATTGCTTTTTATTTCACTAAACTATAACTATTTAAGTTGTACATCTAAAACATATGCAGTGTTTGGGAGAAAAAATGCTATTAGTGGAGATCATCTTTTAAAATGATATCTGAACATACATCAAAGTAGGAAGGTATCTGAGAAATTTATACCCTTCTTTTCAATGTTGTTTCAGCTACTTCAGCAGGAAATGTTAAGAATTCTAAAGTTGTCCAGGTTGGTAAATTGAATCCTCAACATAAAGTACATTTCTTCCTGTGCTTGCAAGTAAAAGATGTATCAGGTCCTTAACATGCATTTGTATTACTTTCACAGCTTTGATTCTTTCTTTCTTTTATTTATATATATATATATATCTAAGGATCTAAGGACAATGGGAGGAAAAAAAACCCCAAAGCAACTCAGCTAAGAACCATGCTGTGCAGAAAAGTTTTAAGCTACCAAAATTTCATCTAGCTATAGGAAGGAATTTAAAATGCAGTTAAAAAAATATTGGGGGTGGGGCTCATCAAACATCTGGGTGATGATAGAGGAACAAGCTGCACTATTTGAAGTGAAAAATAAGATTTGGATAGGATAAGAGAGGTGTGTGTTTAGAGCCCATCAAGCTGGTCTTTTCAGAGTAGCTCTTGGTTGCATCTCCATATTACTTGGGATTTTCCATTCTTCATGTGTGTGCGGGCATGCTTCTGGGTTGCAGCCTTTGTCTTCCCTCACTGCCTCTGTGACCACTGGCTTTAAGCCCTTTGCAGTAAGTCAGGGTGAGGAACAAAGAAACTAAAGCATCAGGCTGCAGCATGCAGCATATTAAAATGCATGTTTTCTCTCTAGACTTTATAAAATCTCATGAGGTGCTTTAATTCATTAGCAGTTTTCTGATCCCACAGCTCATGCACAGGTCAAGAAATCAGATTTTTTGTAAAGGTATGTTTTAATTTGCATTCAATGGGCATTTGACTGACAATTAACTTTGGGTAGGTGCCATGCAGCAACTTTACTTAAATACACCTTTTTACACAAAGGTTTTTATACAAAATACCAATGAGATATGTACCTAATGTTAGGGGATGTCTGAAATGTCATTAAAGGGAATAAGACTGCAGAAGATGAGGAACTGTATCTGTACAGTATTTACCAGGACTGACCATAGCTTTAGTAATAACACAGGAAATGGAGAACAATCTGTCTTTGTTGGATTGCAGAAACAAGAGAATATGTTAATAATCCAATTCAGAAAGGGTGTTGTGTTTGTGTTTTCAGTCTGTTTTTAAATACTGAAAGCAGAATATTGCTTTTAAGAAACTGATTCATAGGGAAAAAGAGTTTTTAAGAGACTCAAGCTTCATCCAGGTTCCCAAAGAAATGCACTATTATTTTAACTTAACGAGTGTATCAACTGTGGATTCCTTATTTATAATGGCTGTTATTTCAGGCTTTTGGCTACAAACTAGGATTTCTTGAGATGTGATTACTTACCAATGTATGCAGCTCCATCAGTCACCATATATTTGTTACGATTTAATTTGGGAAGGGAAGTGTTCTTCTGCTCTTTAAGAAAGCATGCACTCTCTTCCTCAAGGTCAAAGAATTTCTGACATAAAAGAGAATGGAGTGCAGGTTAATGAGAATCATTCTGTAACAGACAGGAAAAATCCTCTCTGTTCTGGCCTCTATTGAAAATGAGTTAGTGCTGCAGAACACCTTGCATTCATTTTAATAAAACACTGCACATTGTATTTTTTACTAAATTCTCATAATTTGTAATACTCACTATATAACACTAGATAGTTTTTCTAACGCTTTATGGTGTGGGCTTAGTCAGAATCTCTTTCTTCCCTGCTGGAAAATATATTGGGGTACATTTTACATTGTCAGAGGTTGTACCAAAAGTGCTTGTTTGGCTAATTCAGGCTCCTGCTGATTCCAGCACTGAGAAGAGTCTCTGTTCTGGGCCTGGTACCCCCCTCTCCCCACCTTGATAAAAGTTTATCAGGGATGAAGTTAATTAGAAATAAAATTCAAAGAGTTTGTGGTTGTTTTCAGTACCCTAATATTGGATGGTACTGTGATGCAATTTAATGATTGATAACTATCACAAAGTTGTTTCCTTAAACAGTCTCTGATCGCATGCTTACTTACCTGTACATGGCATTACCTTCCACAACTTAATTGTTGTAATGAGTTAAAATAGTAGCAAAATTCCAAATTTTTTTTAATTTTATTTTTTAGTTTAAAAACAGGCACAATCCAAACTGTTTGAGTGATTGCTTTATAAATGGCATTAAAAAGTATTCTAGGCAAAACTGAAGTATCTATCCTTTAAATGAGATTCATATTGTATATTCACATCTAACTGAGCTGCATGAAGAAATCATACCTTTAATTACAGACTTTTAACATCACTAACAATTACAGCATTACATTGAAAAAAAAAAAAACCCAAACAAAAACAACACCTGATCTTAGCAGCTACAAAGAAAAGTTTACTAGGTATTAGTGGTTAATTCTCAGACAGCATCAAGACTGCAACTGTGGGGGACTGTGCACCCACTACAGAAAGTATGTACTTAGCAAGATAGAGGTGGATCAAACTCTTTCTGAAGGGGTCTTGAATTTTTGTGTAAAGCCACAAGAAAATGACCATGTGTTTCCTGGTGCAGCAAAACAGGAACAGAGACACTTAGCAGCCCAAGAGTGTCCCATCAAGGCCACGTGCAATAACTCTTCACAGGGATATGGAAGATAATGTCTGACTAATACTAATACCGTAGGGAGTACTCTGAAACCAGCAAATGGATACAGTATTCAATGCTAGGAAAGAAAACTTAACAAGCTGGCTTCTTCCCAGTGCTAGGAGATGTAGCAAAAAGTTACATACCTTGATGTAAAAATAGTCAAGCACGGTAATCATATAAGCTCAGAGCTGTCAAATTGAGATAGATTCAGCAGATGTGTTGAATTGAAAAATCATATGTTAGTGTTCTGTTTGTATTACTTTGTAAGAGAGAAAATTTCAGATTCAGGCAGGAAAAGATAGAAGGCTTGAAAATGTAGTGGGTCATTTAGCAACAGCAGAGAAGCTGTTAACTCCTTGACAATACAGATACCAGCAGGGAGACCAATCTGCCCTCACAAACAGAACACACAAACATAGCTTTGATGTAGGGCATTTTTGGCATTCTGAGAATTACTAAAAGGTTCAGTTTTCCTTCATCTTACCCTAGCAGGAATACACCTGCACAACTCAAAAATAGATTCACGTGGAGGCTCAAGAACAACTGGTGCTGTAGACATGTCCATACCACTCCTTCCTGGTCCTTGGTTGTCTAAAGATACTTTGCTCTCTCATACTTTCTGTGGGCCCTTCAAAAACATGCACTTGTCTCTGGTTGGAACCAACAGAGCTGGCCTTTTTTACTACTCCTTTGGGAGTTAGACTGATCATTCCTGCACATAAAATGTATTCACAGGGTCAAGCACACAAAATTCAGGAATACTGGAATTAAGGTCCCAAGAAGCACAATGGTGAGCTCTCCACCTTGAGTTTATCCTTTACAATTCAAATTTTAATTTCATAACCACATGTGGTTCAGTGCATAGGACAGAGCCACCTGAATGAGAAGCAGTTTAGTAGGCAGTTTAGTCCCTGACGTTTGGCTGTGTGCTTATAGCATTTAATTAGGCCTCACACAAAGCTTTTTCCTTGGGAGTTCTTCCCAGTGATCGCTTTTTCAGAGTACTTGTGTTGAGTTTGCACTCTCAAAGCAGTTTCAGTTTAATCCAGTAATTATAGAATCATAGAAGCATAGAATCATTAAGGTTGGAAACGACCTTCAAGGTCATCAAGTCCAACCATCTACTAAACAGTATCAGGAACACTAAACTACTTAAGTGCCACATCTAGACATTTTTTAAATACGTCCAGCGATGATGACTCCACCACTTCCCTGGGCAGCCTGTTCCAGTGCCTCACCACTCTCTCAGTAAAAAAATTTTTCCTAATATCCAACATAAACCTCCCCTGGTGCAACTTAAGCCCGTTTCCTCTTGTTCTATCACTAGCCATCTGGGAGAAGAAACCAACATTCACCTTGCTACAACATCCTTTCAGGTTATTAACGCTTATGTGAACTGGACTCTGAATGAGATGCTGAGGAATGCACCATGAGGGACTAAACCTTTTCTGTGTTGATGATGTTAACATCCCAGCGTTATCTAAGTTTTGTGGCAAAAGAGGAAAAAAAAAAAAGCAACCATACTTTTAGACAGAGCACACTGTTACAATTCAGTATTTGCAACTAAGAAATGGTATCTCTCAGTCCCTGCCTTCCTGACCTCCACACATGAAAATTTCCATGTACAGGGGTTACCAGCTGTTTTTTTGTCAGGACTCTGCTAAGCATAATAGGTTTGCAGTGCCCTGTTTCTAACTATACACTTGCAATTAGGCAATACCGATACTTCCATTAGCCTGGTCAGAGACCAGGGGAAATCAGAAAGAGATTCATTCCCATTTAACAGAGGAATTACATCTGCACAGCCTTCTCCAAGATGACTGTACCCGAGGCTGCTTGCCATTGGCAAACCAGTGCACCCTGCAACAACAGCAGGCCATTGGCACTCACTGGAAACTTCCTAGACATACTGGTCTTTCCATAGGCATTAAAAAAATCCACAACTATCATAGCAGGGCCCATCACAGGGATTGAAAGCTGAATGAAAGAAAAAAGTTACTGAATATGCTTCATAGGACTCGGGTGTATTATGCCCAAGAGAACAGAAGAAGGGGGGGCAAAGCATGTGCCATTTCTGTCAGAACAATATTGAGGTCTTGGGACAGTTTAGCAATTTTAAGTATAGTTTCAGTCAGAATTTGTAATTTAAGGTTCTTTTAAAATGTCAGCGTTCTTGTGTATAAACACAAACAATACATGTCTTTATGACAGTATTTTCTGCACAGTTTAGTTTGACTTTATGTTTTCTCATACCCAAAGCAGAACCAAGAGAGAAAAGCAGAATTTCCCAATAATTCAAAAGGCTTAATTTTTTTTACCTTGTTAGCCTATTTCTTCTCCCCCCTACACGCACATAGCTTTTACTTTGATCCTGACCAGACCAGATGAATACAAAAGAAATGTAGTTTAAAAAAAAAACAGTCCTCATCTGACATGTTTTGTGAACTACAGGAGTGTCACAATGGAGCCTGTGGCACAGTTTCAGCCAAAATCAAACTCTGAGCTATTACTTGTGCCAAGGCTATTTGAGGCAGTGACGTAGCCCCTGTGTGGAATGTGTGATGCACAGCATAGAGGTAACTGAGCTGTGTTGTACTTCTACAACTATTTAAATCTGGGGTGGCCTCAGTTTTTTTAGTGGATGTTGTATTATTTTTCTTTTCTAACTGCAGATTTTCTTGCTAGACTATCTACCTGTAATAGTTGTCTAGAAATAGTTTTTTTCCTTTCATCATTTAGTTCCTGACAAGATAAATTCTATATTAAAGATTTTACTTACTGTGAATAGATGGAAATGGATATGAGTGTATTAAGTGACAAATAAAAAAAAATGTTTTAAATACACAAATAAAATTTTGATGATAAATATGGAACAAGAAATTAATTGAAATTGGTTTAGTTCCAGCTGTGTATGGGCTTTTTGACTTAAAACCACACTTTATGCTGCTTCTTACCTAGGAAACTTGCAATAACAGTGTACATTATTTAAAAAAAAATTCCTATTTCTAGATACGCCTAAATGTCCCTTAGTGTGTATAACAGACAGTACTTGTTTTTACAATTGTTGTTAACTTTAAGAGGCCAAAATGATTTAGTGGATTATCAGTTTAAGAAGTCAGAATAGTTCAGAAGATTATTTAAGACAGTTATGTGCAAAAAAAAAAAAAAAAAAAACAAAACCCAAAACAAACCCAAACAAAAACCAGAAAGAAATTAATCCAAGATGAATTGATCTGAGATGTCTGATTTCCAGCATGCCTCAATTTCTTGAAAATGAATCATATCAAACTGGAAGTAGCACTTACCATACACTCTGTTCTCTAATACAAATGTAACATGCATGGTATTTCTCACTTTCCTTCATTGCATGTATAATGTGGTCACATAATGGTTGTTCTGGTCTTTACAATTCTGAATTTGTAGCCCGATTTTAAGGTAAAATCTTAATTATTTTTTCCTTGTACTTTATATTTGACTAAAAGAAAAGGGATGCTTACACAACTGAACAGTAAGGTTATACAAATCTAGCCTAAACCATAGTATTGTGCCATCACATCTACTCGTACTAGCCAGTATAAAGAAGACACTCTGTTAACTTTGCTGTGAAAGACCAGATGTAACGTTTCATCTGGGCTGTCTGCCTTGTGGGCTGCCTTTTGGCATTGTTCTATTTTTCTGTCTTAATTTCTATTTCTGTAACTACTAAGAATAATTTTGGTTCATTATATTATATTTCCTATGCTATTTAATGAAATTAAAATGCTTTGATACAAACAGAAAACTCTTTTCAGTTGGGAAGTTTGCTTGATTTTTTTTTCTGGGTGGTGGGAAATATCTTAGATGTCAAAGCAATATAGGTTATACTTACAACTTTCAAACTACAGCTCGGAACTTCAGTGCAAATAGCTTTCAGAGATGAAACAAAGTTAAAAGTAAGGGGATCTGTGTCTCTTGAGAAACTTATGAGAAGTCGTACTTTAATACTTCGTAAAACTAATGCTTCTCTTATCTTCCCATCTAAATATGGCCAGTACCTGTGAAGAAAGAATATGATATTTTCAGAGAGCTTAAAAAAATTGGGGATTTGTATGCAGCCGTGTCTCAGTATCACAGAGAAAATGAAACAAATGTGAACTTAATTTTCTATTTGTTGAAGGAATGCTGCTCTCATTTAAAGGGATCCTCGTTAAACAGATCTGCCAGCATCCTTTTTTCGTGTGCCACTCAGCCCTGCACCATAAGTATCACTATGGGGACAGTGAGGTAGTGGATGGTTGAGCACATCTTACCTCTGTGTGGCTGCATGGTTCCAAAACATTTGCACAAAATACAGGTACCTTGTCCACCCATAGCTGGGAACTTTATTACTGTGTCACTCGCTACCTGTGGTGGGAGCAGTGGTGCTCTTGCAGTGCCAGAGAACTAGCAGAATGAGCTACAGCTAGAGGGTGCTGCTTACCCAGACAGAGGTACAAGACAGAGGGACAAGAAGGGTTTTCTGTTGGTTACACAAGAGAACAGGAACACTGGATCCCTTCCTGACAGTTTCCTCTGTACTGGGACCATACCTGTTGGGGACTGGCATGCCTTCTGTAATTTTTTACTTGGGTAAAGGAAAGCTGCTGCCATACAGAGTGCCTGCATCCTTAAGCAGCAGATGAAGATGGGTCATTTAAGAAAGATGCTACCTTTTTTTCCCCAGTGAGGATTGCAGAAATTCTGGCATGAATAGGATAGTGGCTTCCATGGTGCTATCTGCACGCTCGCTAGCTAGCTTTGGTGGGAGCAGGTCAGGACAGGGGTAAGTAGATAAAGAAAATGCCTGTTTTCTTTATTCCAGCAGCATCAAGGCATTTGGCTTAATAAAATCTGAGCTCTACAATGCCAGAAAATAACTTACAAGCAAGAACTGGGAGTTGACAAGGTAGAGAACCTGTGGCAGTGCCTCAAACACAGTCACACTGTAGAAAAAATGTTGAAGAATTCACACAGGCAGCTTCCCTGGAATTCCCTAATCCAGTAGATTTCTCAATTCAGACGTGAGAACATAGTAAGGAGGTGTACAGGCGATAGCATCAACAGCAATACTGTAATGATTCTGTGTATGAAGATCCTTTCCAACAGAAAGCAGAAAGGCAAGAGATGCATACTGTGAAACTGAGGTTCCTACAGCACTACCCATAGTTCTTTCACTGTGATAGATGCTGTACGTAATAAGCTTATTGGGAAAACCCTCCTGCAGATTCAAAACAGCTTATGCTTGGTATCAGTCAAATTGTTTTCAAATCAGTCATTAAAAAAAAAATTAACAAAGCATCTTTAATTATGCAAAACTGGAAAAAAGGACATAACTACATGTTTTGTTTAGTTCAAATAAAGTGCATGGGTGGAATGGCAAGCTTTGCTAGATGCTCAGTTCATTGTGAATGCTATGGAGAGTCAGAGGGACCAATGTATACTTGCCTTCTGAGCTGGATGGTTTTATTACACTGTGGCTCCAGTTTTGGGTCATAAGTGTTTTTTAATGGTCCATACAATCAGGGTGTTTAAAATAACTTGGTTTGTTTGGTTTTAGCAACTCTTAGTTAACAGAAATGTGATATAATCAAAGGGAATCAATGTTGAATTTGGAATTTTCATGTATATATAATATATTTCAATAAAATACTGACATCTCTCACACCGTATACGTGAACTTACAACATGTTATTTCTCTCTTAACACACACTCTCTCTCTCATGTTGAATATCTGTATGATACTCGTAAAATGCCAGTAGCTGTGGTATCAAGATAGAGAATATAATAGTGTAAGGAATAGGATTCATGTATAAGCAGGTTCTTGTATTCCTGGGTCTCAGTCACTTGCAGATGGTCAGACTAGACAATTTCTGATCTCCTTCGATAGGCAGATCCAAAGCTTAGAACCCAGAACTGGAAATGTCTTCTTAGGTCCCAATTCTGCTCCCATTTAAGTCAATGGCAGAACTCTCACTGATTTCAATAAGAGCAGAATTGGGCCCCAAGAAATTGGTCCACAGTAGTAATTAATCTCCTGTGGGTTCACTTTCTCCAGCAGACCTTAGTGGCACTATGATAACCTGCTAGTCCTGGACATGGACACTCACCGTTTAGCATTGGTGTCAATGACGATCGGCAAGTAGTCCATGACAGCTATGTATACAAACTGTTTCGCATCATCGATAACACTGTATATAGCTTCAATATCCAGGACTCTGTCCTTTGGGCAGAAGAGTTTAGGTGAATTCTGTGAAAGGAAAAGTTTAAACAGGGCATTTAAAATACGTGATTTGTTTTCTCTTCCCCTCATTCTTCTTGAGGTGGCAAGTAGTATCCTTCACTGTAGTAGAAAATATTAACTGATACCTTCAACTGTCCGGCTAGAATACTCAAAGGTACAAGAGGGATGTATTTGTTTAATTTCCCCTTGAAAGCATCACCATTTAAATGTAACTGTGGGTAAAATACAGAAGACACAAGCTTCAAAGCATCTGCTGTCATCAAAGAAGCTTCAGCTGAAGTTACATTTCAGGCAATTTTGTTCCAAAGAATCCCAGGCCTCGTTACTATTAGATATTGCCACATGAACATGATCCAGCACTTGCAACCGGGAATTAAGTTTATGATGTCAGTTCCATTTAAAGTTCCTTGCAAAGTCCCTATTTGCTCAGCCACCATTGCAGGGAGATGCTGCACTGTTGCAAGAAACAACTTGAAAACCTAGCTTTAGGTATACATTAACTCTTTACCCAGTACTGAGCTGGTAAGAGGTAAGCTCAGATTTTCAAGTCTCCCTGGTATCTAGGGATGTGAAACCAACAGGAATTGCCCATCTGTGGCAGAGAAGCCCAGGCCTTTCTGCTCTTCTGCTCAAGCAGGGAGAGAGAAGTGGAGCCACCTGCCATGTTGCTTGCGGGCAACAACGCAGTTCCTGAGAGTAGAGGTTGTTAAAGGCACTTTGTTGACCTAGAGCAGGTGCCATGTGTCACTTTCTTAACAGACCCTGCCAGACCACTGCCTTCCTGCTGTCCTATCACTTTCTCTCCTTCTTTACCTGCTTGGGTTGCCACTGCATGTGATAAGTAAGATTTATTTAGGCACAGATCCTGGGGTTTTGATTAGTCTTTTTTTCTTTCAATACAATGCCTATCACAGGGGTTTCTTAGTCATTGACTGGTGTTCTTAAGGATTTACTAAGTTCAGAAAATACTTGAACATTAACTGTAGCAAGACCAATATTCCAGATCCATTCCTGAACACTAAGAAAAATAACCAAAACTTCTTACATTTTATAAGCCAGTCTGGAAGATGATTTTGTTGCTTAGCAACGTTAAGCCATGATTCCCAAGTATAACAAAAATTCAATGACTGTCTGTTATACTTGTTGTTTTCTACAGCACAAACACTGAATGAGTTTCAACTCAAGAAAAAGTGTGATTTTGTTAAATATAATTTTTACTTATTATCTGAAACTTTTAGGAGGATACTGCACCAAGATTTTATTCTTACACTCTTGCTATTTTCTTGAAATAGAAGTCTTGAGTTACAGAACAGTTAAAGAAAGGAGTTCTTATATATTGTCTTTTTCAGATGCATTCAATATAAAGACTAGAATTGAAGGATATTTAGAAGAACTTCTGTTAAACCTCTCACTGTTACACTTGTGTTTGAGCATTCCACTCTTGTAACGGCTGATCCCTGACCCTCCCTTCCCCCCCGCCCGTCATAGAATATTTTAGTATTTTTCTCTGTATTATTTGTGTAGCACTTGATGTTCTGATCAAATACCCATCTGAAACTTCTCTTCACCTACTAGAAACAGGACTTTATTCTCACTGGGAACAGTGCCTTGCCATGCCCCTGCTCAGGGGTGTGTGCCATCCCAGACTGAAAAGGAGGCAGTGCATGGCTGGGGAGGGAGCACTGCAGGACTGGGAAAAGGCAGCATCACCACCCCTACCTGCAGACAGGGCAGAAACAGCAATAAGTGAACCACCTGGCTTGTGGAGAGTTTCTTATTAGCATTAGCTCAGGAACAGACAGTAACTAACACTTGGTCCATCAAACCAGTCCAGGGCAACTCCAGGGCTGCATTTCAGAGGATGTTGCTGGCAAACACTGAGAATTAGCTAGTCAGTGAGAAATCTTCTGTTGAAGAGTTTTTGTTTTTGTTTTTGTTTTTTTTTTTTCAGGAAGGAAGCAACTGGCTGTGGCTACAAATGCAGATAACTCCTGGAGTTGGACTTCACTAATCTGAGCTTCTGAGTACCAGTGACTCCTTCCTTTTATTTTCTGAAGAGGCTTTTGTTGCCCACACAAAAGGAAAACACAAATCACAGGGAGGAAGCGAACATTCTGCAAGCTGCAGAAGAGCAGTTTTTGTAAAGTCTCTCTCCACCTGTCTTTGACTAGGATCCCAAATTCCTTAAAGTTGGCATTATCCATCTTTCCTTACTCTATGCCCTCCCCAGACTGACTTTCAGCAGGATTTCTCAATGTTTTTGCAGATGACTTTGAAAAGAGTAGGTGTTCATTTCACAGCTCCTTAGCTAACTGTCCAAAAGTCAGTCTGTCTAGTCCTTAAGACTCTCCAGAATCAATGGAAGTGTGAGTGTCTTCAAATGGCTATCAATTTTGATTTTTTTAGGAACTTCCAGATTTTCACTTCAAAATAGCTCTATCTCTCCACTGACTGTAGGAGTGTGAAAGATCTCAGACACCTGTATGTTGCTTAACTACCAGCAGGTGAAGATAAACCCTGCCCTCTGTAACTACTCATCTGCACCAACATCCTGTGCTAGTGGCTGTTCAGCTTAATAGTGTGCTACATGCCTTGTGCTGGTTTAGACATAACTGGCTATAAAGCTCCTTGTTTTATACAGAATAGTAAATAACTCTTAGCAACTTCATTCTATTCCTGACTTTGAAGGGGTTGATTTTACTCATGTAATTACCTCCAAAATGAAAGACACTTCCTAGCTTTCATCATCTCTATTGCTCTGTGTACTTTTTTCCAGTTTTGCTGCATCACTGCTAAGATGGAGGGAGGACTGCTCCATTTCTTCCCATTAAAGATACACACACAGATAGTGCTTCCATGAGGATTGCTGCTTGAATTTCAGAAGTTTTAAAATAAAGCTAAAGTAGGTTATGTTCTACAGAAGTATGAATGCTTTCAATGGAACAGGGTAAAGAGGATTAATCTTTATAAATTACATTGATGAAAATGTAAGCTCTGATATCAATCTGATTCTATATAGTTTTAGATGTCTGATTAACAGTTCATTTGCTTCCAAGTTTACTTCATTCACCTTCTATCTAGTAGTGTAAATAACCTAATTTGAAGGGCCCTCACTATCATTTTTTGAACACAAAAGGTGAAGTGGGGAACATTACAGAGAAAGGGAAAAAGAATATTGCTCAAATGAAGTATTTCAACATATTCAGTCTTGGCAAGTTGCATTTATGAACAATGTCACAGAAATAAGATGAAAAACAAAATAATTGTGATTTGTCTGTTCTGCACCACAGGAAAAGGTGAATGACCTTTAAAAAAAACCTTTCAGTTACAGACTTCCCTACAATAGTATACCTATTGGAATAACTGTTTTCCCAGACAGCAGAATTATTTGGTTTACCAGCATTTTGAGTCCATCAAACAAGTTCTGTCTTGTGTAGGTGACAGCTGCAGTGGTCTTATCTCTATAGTTGGGTTTCCAGTCACTCACAGCTTTCAATTGTTTTAGCTTCTTTCGGTTAAGGACATAGCAGTAATGTGCATCTTTGTCAGTTAGGGCAAATTTAGAGAAATACTTAAGTATAGTGTTAATTTATACCATATATGTTCCCATATATGGAAATTACTTTCCATGGTAATTTCACAGCATTATGATGAACTTATTGCAGGGAACTGTGAATATCTCTATATCAGAGAGAAGATTCTTTCATAGATGCTACTAATACATATCTAACCTTTTCTCACTACTCTGTAAAGGACATTAAGAGAGTAAGAAGATGTTAAATTACCAGGTCTTCCAAGAATCACAGAATTATAGAATCATAGAATTGTCAGGGTTGGAAGGGACCTTAAAGATCATCTAGTTCCAACCCCCCTGCCAGTGGCAGGGA
>JANHGN010025630.1:47047-65932 GCA_024605025.1 Megaceryle maxima | reverse complement strand
TCAGAGCCCCGGCCAACCTCCCCTGCAATGGTGCCAGGGATGGGGCAGCCACCACCTCTCGGGGCAGCCTGGGACAGCCTCTCCCCACCCTCAGCACCAACAATTCCTTCCTTCTCTCCAGTCTAAATCTCCCTCTTTCACTTTAAAGCATCACCCCCTGTCCTGTCACCTGTTGGCAAAGGCTGCAGACAAGGTCTCCTCACTGCAGCCCCACTGCTCACCTCTCTGGCTGGCGGGGAGCCCTCTAAGTCAATAGGACCAGACTCAAAAGTGTAGCATTTAGGATGGGTTTAAGTTTTTGAAGAAAGAAGACCTGAAAGAACAAAACTCCTGTCTTTGGGAAGCCTGCAGATGGCATTGCTCAAGCAAACATGTTTGAGTACTTCCCAAAAAGAACAAGAAGTCTGAATAAAAACTGCCCAAGCAAAAAAAAGCTCTGAACAGTCAGCGCCTTCTACCTTCTGGTCTATTATTCCTTGGATTCAGTGCACTTAGTAACTGCATATAAAACAAAGCTTCAGGGCCTGAAGCCTAACTTTGTATCCTTGCTCTGTAAGAGTAAGTAAATAAATAGGAATGCTAATGAAATGTTGTTAGAATTCAGATGCGGGGGCAGAGATTTACTAAATGCTACTAAGGTACCGTCTTTTAAAAATAAATGTCCACTGTTTAGAGACTATTCTGTTCCCCTTCCAATGTAATTACCAGAGATGTGCTCACAAGTATTTCACAAGGAATTCCTGTGGACTGACCCAGGCAGGCAATAGAAGCAGTGCTCTCAGCTGGACAGCAGCAGTGACTGAAAAAGGCAGGTGAGAGCAAATGCTGAGCTTTAGACATCAACGCACAAATATAGTTCTGCCAAATGACATTCTGCCCATGATCAGCCTGGAAATATGCAGACAAGAAGGGGTTAAAACTACAAATAAATTAATAATTTCAAATTGTTCTTGTGAATTAGTATAGTGCTAATTTAGAATGTTTAATAATAATTACGATATAATGCTATTAGAATACACTTTCTTTTAAGATCATTTACACGAGATCTTTCTGTGTACACCTAGAAATCCATTAAGAAATGATGGAAGTTATATCTATGCACATGTTTGTCACGTGCCATTGAAATCAGAGCAGCATTTTTAGTGAGGCATCCTAAAGCAAGGAACTTTCTGGGGTGAGCTGTCTGTCTAGTTGAACCTCCTCCTTCCCTCTACCCCAGTAACTCCCAGGCCAGTTTCAGTCCAGTTCAGTATTTCACAGACCCACCACTCCACGCCTCTCCCTGGCCTGACTGGAGACAGCAGATGAGCGTCTCCAGGAACCTGGTCGTTCAGGTCCCTGTTGAATAAGCCATGAAGCATCTCAGAAGTTATTTTTATCATCGAGATGATTCAATCCTAGGTCAAAGCCTCTCAGAACCTCCCGGGTAAGCCCTCAGCACAACACATTTCAGTTTACAAACCAAGTTTTAAATTCCACTATCAACCCAGGAAAAAAGTTGTGCACTATCAGTGCTGATGGGCACCTTACCTGCAGGGACAGGGAGGGCATCTCTCCCAGCCACTTATGTTCCCCTTCCAGCTGCAGAAACACAGCGTACAGGGTTGTATTAAATCCAGCATTTAATTTTCCTCTAAGAGAGAAAAACATGGACAAAGAGCCAACATAGAATCATGGGATGGTGTGGGTTGGAAGGGACCTTTAAGGGTCAGCTAGTCCAAGTCCACCGCAGTGAGCAGGGACATCTGCAGCTAGAGCAGGTCACAAAGGTAAGCGGATGTCCAGGGAGGCAAGGGACGTATGTCCAGCCCCAGGACAACAGCGTGCACGTCCGTCCTACATCAAGTGGGGCTGGGAGGGAATGGTGCCAGACCCCCGAGTCATTCTGCACCACAATGAGCAGATTACTCAAATACAAAAAATGTAAACCACGGTAAATGGGAGCAGATCTCAGCTGCGATAGTCCACGGAGCCTTCAGTGCATGAATTACCTTTGATGGACGTCTGAGCAATTTTCGTCGTTGACAGCTATGTTTCTGTTCATATGGATGGATTTATAAAAATTGATGGTATAAATAAAAAAGTATGGCTTAACTAGATTGTTGCTATTCTCCAATTCAGACTCCCTTAAGTAAAGCATTTCATTTTGACAGGTTAAAATATTGCATTCCACTTTAAAAACACCACTAGGTTCATTTCCAGATAGAAGGGGAAAAAAAAAAAAAGTAGCTCAGGTCTGAGATGTTTAAAATATCTGAGCTTTATTCTCTTTACTTGTCCTTTAAAGAAAGAGAAAGCAAAAGAACTCAAATACCCTAAGTCAAAAAATCCCCAAACACTGTCCAAAAGAAACGCATCTGTCCACTTAGTGAATTAACGCACTGTGCAAATAGCGCGTGCTTTGTGCAGACGTAGGTGCCGCTGGTGGTGGTTCCAGCGGCGCGGTGTGGAACCACCTGCAATAACAATGGAGCCCCGAGAACGACTGTACACAGTACAGCAGCCGGGATTGGGTCCTATCGACACGGAAGGGGTTGCTTCTGAGGCTGTCCCCAGCCAGCACACCTCTGTGAAGAGCACAAGCTGCAGTTCAGCCCCCGGAGTACTCGCGTCTGCTCGGCGCAAGCCGACGGACATTGACTGCTTCTCCTGACACAACCTACGGCGTGAGGGGGAAGCCCTATAAGAGAAAGTCTGTCTTCAGCATTTGGGCTAGATGGTAGAACTGTATACGTATTCCTTGCTCTAGCCTCCGGTAGAAAGCACATTCCTTGAGTTATGGATAGGTCCCAAGGCCAATGGGAGCCAGATTTCTGTCTTCCATTACCCAGTAGGAAATGGGAAAAATGAGCTGTGCGCTGAGTGGCACCGCGAGCCAAGATCCCGTCTGAGCCCAGATCCCGTCTGAGCCCCAGGTCCCGTCTGAGCCCCAGGTCCCGTCTGAGCCCTTCGCCGTAACTCCGCAGAACGGGCCGAGGGGAGGGGCTGGGGATGGGAAACGCCAGGACACAAAGCGTTCCGCCAGTGCTTTACGAGAGCGTAGTCCTCTAAATGAGGACAGGAGACTTGATTGGCAGCTGGCAATTAATGTTATTTAATATTAAGTGCATCAATATAAATACATCTAAGAGATTTCCATCACCTCTCCTTTTTTTTTTTTTCCCTTCCCCTTACACTCCTCACAGTGACAATCCCACCTTTTTATTAAAAAAACCCAAAACCAAACCAACCCTAAAATGTCTGTTTCATGCCTTCCAGAATCAGGGTTGAGGTGTGGGTTTTTTTCCTCCTACTTTTTAATATGATTAATAACTCTAACAGGTATTCTCTGAGCCAAACAGCTGGGTTATTGCTCAAGGAACAGCTGTTTCATTGCTAAATATATCCTTATTTCACCAGCCCTCAGCTTGCTGAGGCTTTGCTGGTTACTTGCCTTGAAACATTTGCTGATAGTGAGAAACTCCTGGTACTTAATCATAGCTGGTGCCACAAAAGCCGGAGCTGCTTTGAAAAAATAATACACAGAGAAAAACATTGGACAAAGGCTTTTTTCTTTGAGGGTGGGGAGGTTTTTTTTGCCACACATTAGGTTGCAACCAGATGTTCACATTATAGACCCTGACTGAATTAAAAACAACAAAAAAACAAAACAACAAAAAAACCAAACCAACAAAACCCTTCCTTTTTTTTTCAAAAATGTCAATATCGTTTAACAGCAAATGTAATATAATTACAGGATTCAATAAACATTTAACAAGACGCAGACATTTTCTGCAGGAAAATATTACCAGAGTGAGCCTTTTAGCAGTTTAGCAGTTAAATTAGTAATTTCTTTTATAACATCTGGTGAGCAGTCTCTAATTTCTAAAGCTTTGGAACAAAAAGACACCGGGCAGATTTTGAGTTATGAATAATTTGCCAGTTGTTTACCTTCATGCCAATCTAATTCTCCCCTGCATAGATGCAATTGAATACATCACAGATGTGTTTTCCATAAAAATCCTTAAAATGCAGGAGGGGGTAGGTAGAGAATGAGCTCAAGCAACTCCAGCCCTTCCCAGGCATTGCCGTGGCCCTCACCATCCCCCTGACCTCTCCTGGCACCTGATGGAGGCTCCAGACCCCACTGAACTCCTGGAATTTAAGAGGGCCTTCGTGCAGGGACTCAAACTCAGTTGATCTTAGCAGGGATCTTCCCGTGAACTGTGTAGATTTGGGACCAAGTCCAATGAGAAGCCCTCAGGGCAAAAGGAGTCTCTCTGGAAGGGGGAGAACAGCGAGGGACCATCTGAGTGGAGCGGGACAGCCCCAGCCACCTGCTGACATGCCTTGGGCCAGCCTGGGGACAGGAGGCTCCTTCCATGAGGAGAGGTTGCCAAAACACTGACCCCTTTCCTGTTGAGGGTATGGCTGCTCCCGATGGGACCCTCACTCCCAGCAGGACATGGAGGGGCTGGAGCGTGACCAGAAAAGAGCAACAGAGCTGGGGAGGGGGCTGGAGCACAAGGGGGGTGAGGAGCAGCTGAGGGCCCTGGGCTTGTTCAGCCTGGAGGGAAGGAGGCTCAGGGCTCTTGACAACTCCCTGTGCCCCTTATCTTGAACGGGTGATAACATTAAACTTAGTAAAAATTACCGTTTGTCATCATGTCATCCATCCATATACTAAAGATACAAAAGTTTTGTCTCCTTCAGGTTAAAAGGAGACATCTACACGGCTTTTACTGCACCACCTCCTTGGGCAGCCTGGGCCAGGGCTTGACAACCCTCGTGGGGAAGAAGTTTAAATTCTTCACTTTCCCTGACTGCTTTTTATGCTTCCCCAAAAGTTCAGAGGAGACCCAGGCTCAGAGAACGGCAGGGACTGGAAGGGACCTCCAGAGATCATCTAGTCCACAAAGCAAGCACACAGATATTGGGGGGAGGGGAGGCTTGCTAGATCAGCTAGAGCACTTCCAGCTCCCCTGCAGCTCCTGCAAACATAAACAGACCTGAAGGAGGAAAGACAGAGAAAAGAAGGAAGGGAAGCAGAAGCTGAGCTTTGTTTTGCTCTCAGTGCCTCACTTCCACACGGGGAAGTCCACGAGCTGGGTATTTTCTTCCGCAGGCTGCAACTCCAGTGCTGGTCGTGCAGCGGAAACAACCGGCTGACAAGTGCCAAGCAGCGCCAGGACCTGGAGGCAGCACGAACCACTTTCTGTGCAGGGAACCTGAGCTCTTTGGAGCCCTAGGGAAGGGCATCCAGAGTCCCAGTGCTGCCGAGGCACCGCAGGGCTGCAGGGCAGCCCCTGCCCGGAGGCACTGAGGGTCGGTTGGTTTTCCAATGGCAACAGCACGCGGTGCGTCCCAGCTCCCCGACGCCTTCCCAGCAGATGCTCCAGCTCTGACTGGGGACCAGCCCTTCTCACGCTGCAGCTCGCGCGGCTCGGTCTTGGCTGGACCGAGAAAAAGGAATGTAAATGGAAGGAGGCAGAGTTTAGGATGAGTAATTCAGTAAGATGGGAGACATTTTAATAGAGGAGGTGGTTTGGGGGATTTTTAGGTTTTTTTCCCTGTGTGAGGAGTGTTGTTTTTTCCATTATTTGGCATTTCTCTGCTGCTTCTTAAAGCAGAGCATATCTGGGACATGACGCTGTGCAGTAAAGTGCTCTGTCCAGCTGCAGTATAAACAGAGCCTTTCGCTGCACACTCTAAAGCTGTAACATTAAGGAGAATAATGGACGATGCCTTTTGATATCTTTGTGTAAACGAAGAATTTTATTACAGTGAATTACCATGTTAATTTATGAAGAGTAAACAAAACCAAGTGCAAAACTGATCCCATGTATAACGTAACTTTCCCGGTGCCTAATGAGGTGACAGTGATGGAATCAAAACAAATATCTTTATGTTTCATAAATGCAGGGAAAAATCCTTCTGTGTTTAATCACCGCCTGAGTCACTGACAACGCTGGCAACACCAACACCGCGGGGTTTAAAGTAAATAAAGGTCACTTTGTGTAGTGGCCAAGGATACAGCAAACTCCCTGTGGACCACCGTGGGCTGTGGGACAACCAGGATGTGGGGAAACAGCCGATAAGGTTCAGAAGCATTTGCACCAGTCTACACTCAAGGATTGTACCTTCCCCTGTCATTATTCCCCCATTCGTCCATAACTTAGTGCAGAAACAAAACTCTGCAAAACACTTCGTAGAGTGTTGCCCTCGGGCCAAAAATTTTCCGCTGGCTTCCAAGGAGCGTTTTCTGGAAGAAACTTGTGCCTGCGGATGACAAAGTGCTGTCACTACCCCTGACACACTACCCCTCTCGAGGTGACGAGTTTCCTCCCAGGATGGTAGGAACCAGGTGCAGGTCCCCTGCTACATGAGTCCTCCAGAAAGCTACGTGGTCGCAGGAGAACTTCTAACCCAGGGTGAATCTTTAAAAAGAGCATTTTCCAGACCTCTCTGGGACCATCTGGGTGGATCTGTTGCTCTTTACATGTCTTCTCTCAGACACCCAAGAGAGAATATTTGCTGTTTACACAGAGTTGGGGTTAAGCATCTGGTGCCTCCCCCCCTAAGAGGGCCAGAGGAGGAGACCCCATCACAGCTGCACAGGCAGGAGCTGCAAACTCGTTTCTCCACAACCAGCTCCAGTCCAAGTTGCACTGGTGTGGAATCGTGCAGTGTAGTCACAAAAGCAGTATCATACCGACTGATAAACTACAGCTGGCTAAACTTATGATGGTACCAAACCCCATCCACTGGCCGTTGTCAGCTGTGACAAAAATAAAGCTGGGGAAGAGTCCCCTTGTCACTGGCCTTCAGGAACCCAGCATGTTGGCCAGACACGAAGAAATGGCCAGACCCTTGGACTCAGCCTCTTCTGGCGCTGCCAAGACACAATCTACTCTGATGTCATGAAGAGCCCAACCCTGCCTCCTTTTTAATAAGCTCCCAGATAGGAAACCATTTATAGATAGAAATAAAGGAGCATTATTGTGCTCACTTTGCACTTTTCTTCTTAAGAATATAAAATAAATTAAGTCCAATTTGCATGGACTTTTGGACATGCAGAGTTTTGGATATCAGCTACAGAGCAGACATAGAACGTTGTAGCCTTTATAGTCGATATTTTATTAAACTTTTCCTTATAAATCTTGCTATGTCTTTATTGCATTCATTCAATAATAGGAGGGCTTTCCTGCAGCTAATTCTATGCTCTGAAATTTCCCTTCTTGTTAAGAAGTGGCTGCGGTCTAATGGGCAGAGCGTCTGCCATACAATAGGTTCAGGTACCAAGGTGACTGTATTTTTTTATTAAAATACCTTTTTATATGCTCAGTTTCAAACTGATGACTGCATTTGCAACACCCAGTTGCCACCAGTACCACAGATACTTTGCATTTAATGAAAATATCGACCCAAGTTCCTTATTTCAGCTGAGGCAGCAGGTTGTATTACTCAGTTTAAAATCCCATTTTATGAAATTTCATAGAAATACAGATATAACTCTGCACTCCCCATTCCTGTTTGAACTTTATTCTCTTTATATTGCAGGACTTTATTAATTTTTTTTCATTGTAAGCCTCCAAATATTTTTGTTGCATCAGGGAACGAGGCAGCCCCATTGTGGCTGATTTAACACCTGTAAATTGCCATGGCTACCAACCAAACACTGTCTGGCTTTAGATGGCAAGTATCTATTTCGTGTTTTAAAGTAGTGATGTATTCAGCTCCAGCAGTTTCAGCTTTTATTAAAAATTCTGTTAACTTTATTCACCAACACCATCAAGGATCGCTAGGAGCACACAGCTTCTCACGTTCAAGGCCAGGAGGGAATCGTCTCTGTCAGCCAAGGCTGACCTTCCTCATCCCGCACCGCACAGATCACCACCTAATCATGTCTAAATTGGAATGGTTTTTAAGATCCAAGACACTTTTGCTGCTTACAAGAGCGAGCAAGGAAAGAGTTGTGCTATTTGAAGGCTTGGTTAAAACGAGGAGCAGAGAGAACCGTGTCCTCTTTCCTTCTGTCCCTCACTGTCCTCAGAGTGCAGCTTCATCAGACACGAGTTCTGGTAAAAGCTAACGAGCGCCTGAAGGTCACCTTACCTATGTGCAGCCACATCCTCCACTGCTCAACTCTGCTGCCAGTGCAGCTCCAGACTCACGCAAAGCAAAGAGCCTGGTCTCCATCAGGTCAGAAACGGCACGGTGCCTACAGCCGCAGGATTTCAGCTTCCCTCAGAAAGCAAAACCAAATCATAGCAATGCAAATCAAAGATTACAATTCTTCACAAGAGGTGGATGCCATAAACCTCGGATTTTTAGTGCCCCAAGATATCCTTTATATCCGTGCAATGCGAGTGTGATGTTGGAGATAAGAACCCACCCACTTTACAGGGACCAAGTGGGAAGCCACCAGCTGGGAGGCCTGGCAGAGGTGAACCCACAGGGTCTCTGTTTCATCCCTGTTCAGCACAAATTACGGCGCACGAAAAGAGCAAAGCTCCACAGCTCACAGGAGCTGTGACTCTGCCTCCATTGCTTAAGCAAACAATAGAAAAAAAAGGTACAGCTGCCAAGTAAACAAGCTTTTCTAACGGCCATTTGAATAATTTTGAACCGAGTTCTGGATTACATCTAGATAACACTACTGGCCGAGTTCATCACTGCTGAGACCCGTGGCATAAAGAGAACTGGTGAGAAGGCGTGAAGAGGAACGACTGAAAGGGCAGAAGAACGGCATCAACCACCCCCAAACTCTGCCTGGTCTTTCAGCTGCTTTTCTTGGGACAGCTTCACACCCCCGTGGGTACACACGCAGAGTCCTGCAACTCCCCCTCACAAAGGTTGGTAGCTTCACTCTAGAGACAACTGCACGGCTGCAGCTGGCAGTGGTGCTTGCAAGGGGGTGCTCAAAGCTTCCTGGAGCACCTCAGCCAGGGGACGGGGCAGCACGCAAGCAGAGGGTACCACTCTGTATGGCAACACACGCTAAATGCTTTAAGCTTTCCAGTGGCAGCAGGGAGGGGGTTTAAGCCCAACTGGGGCTTACACGGTCTGAGAAAGAGCAGTTTTGGACCAGAAGCTGCAGCCTGATTACTGCCCTGCTGCGGTGGCTTCTCTGCCAGACAGGCAGCACGGAAACTCGGCACCAAAGTCGGGAGACTCTGGTGCTGCGGTTCTGACACCGTTAGGAGTTCCATAAGAAAAATGCAGAGATTTTGCAGATGTGCCACTAGCAGAAGCCTGTAACGTAATCAGAAGGGTGAAGCAAACGTATCTGTGTTAGTGGGAATTGGTCAGAAAGGTCTCATGAAAAATATACAACACTTCCAGACTGAGAAAAAAAAAAAAAAAAAGGAAAAGAGCTTGGAATGCATTGAAAGGAGAAATAAGAATGTGGGAATTCAACTGCACTGAGCTCTTTGATCACGAATCCAGTAGGAACATTACTTATCTTTGTATGCGTGACAAGATTGTGGCTCTTCCGTTTCAGCAAGTGCCTTCAAAAGTAGAGGGAGACTGTGACACAACAGGCTGGCCCTGCTCCTTCAGGGGAGGAAGGCTTCCCTACGCGCGCTCTATGTGTCTTGGCAACCCTGACTGGAAATCAGGAGAACAGGGAGGTGTTTTTTGCAGGACACACAACACGCTGCTGTTGTGCTCACCAGTGCAAATCCACCGTTATTCCACCGATTCTAGGGACTTTCTGTACTAAACCCAAAACTAAATGAAATACCTAATTCTCCTTTCATTTGTACACGTGTCACGGATGTTACATGGCAGATCAACTGAAACCAGCGTGTGCAAGACTAAAACCAAGCGTTAGACACAAAGATGCATTCAGCTCCAGGGTACCACAGCAGGACGGGGCCCAGAAGCACTCGTTCAGCACTGTGGAACACCCAGGATAATTCTGTTCATTCCCGACACATGAGAGAGAGACTCATACCCTTCCTTTAGGATTTCTCAGAACACATCCATAGAATGTACCTTAGCATCAAGGGGTATGGATCATCTCACTTCTCTCTACATCTCCTCTCTTTCGTTTCTTCCTCCTGGCTTTAACTGCTGCTCTGCCTCCTCCAAGTGTCTGTCTCAAGGAACTCACAGTGATCTGGACTTCTCAAAAACCAGTTTCATTCTTTGGAACAATTAACCACTGACAGAGTTTCCTCTGTGTTCTTACAAAACCCCAAACCAATACCTGTTAAAAACCTGAAAAGCCTTTTTTTTTTTTTTTTTTTTTTTTTGAGAGTCATAAATGTTGGGTGAGCTGAAAAAGCAACAAATATTCATTGTTGCTATAATCTGAAAGGAGGCGACAACAGAGTTTATGTAATAGGAATTCTTAAGAGCAGATGTGCAACTACATCTCTGTGGCATGCTTTAGAGACTCTAATTTCATATAAATTTTAAATATTTTCTCTTTCCATATTTCAGAAGTATTTTTCATTTTTCTTTAAAGCACCGAAAGCCGTCGGCGTCGGGCGAGACCACCCCAAAGCACTGGCACGGGGCGAGGGGCTCTGTGCTGGCTGCTCAGGGCTGAAGCAGCTGTCATAAACATTTCTGGTGGGTATTTCTCAGGCTGCTGTATGCACAGAGACACTGCCATGGAGCATGCACAGGTCCTTTTTATTCCCTTCTGCACTTATGCTACAATTAATGAGATGAATGTTGCAGTTTCTGCTCAATGTGATCCAGAAAGCGCTGCAAGTTTTGCTTTTATCTTCCTGAGAGATGTATTTCAGGCTATTTCTTTGGGCTGAGGGGGATGCAATCCCCAGCCACATGGGGAATGTGTCTCCATGTCCAAAAATATATCCAGAACTTATGGATATTGTGGTACCAAAAAATTATCCAGAAATTATGGGTACAGTGGTACCAAGCAACAGATTTGAGCGCTTTCTCATTCATCTCTGATCTATCTTGCTTTGTTTCAGATCAAATGCTTCACTTGAACTGAAACTAAAAAAAACCCAACCCCACAGCCAGGCAAAGAGCCCGAGATCACAGCCCTGCAATAACAACCCGGGACACTCACACAATAGGAAAGAAAACTCCTGCAGCAGCGAGGAAACGGGCTCAGCCTCAGGCTTCCAGGGGGGTTAAAACAATACCAAGCAAAACGTGCAGCTTTGCATAACATGAAAAAGATCTTGGTTTTCTCTTCCCTGAGAAGCTGGCAGATCAGACTGCAGGAATTGTGCGCTGTAGCTGAAGCTGTGCTACCAACCTTGGACTTCTCAGCGTGTGGAGACAAGATTTTCCCAACGCTGACTCAGAGCGAGGGTCTGGAGCTGGGAAGGATTCCTCAGCACATGCACCAGGACCCAGGAAATTCCCGACACCGAAAAACATAAACCCCTGTGTATTTAAACACTCTCCTGAATCAAGGCCAGTGCTTGTGGTCACAATTAGAGCATTTTAATAATCAGGATATTTTAATTAATACTCAGCTGGTTTTCTCTTTCATGTAAAAAAAAAATAAAAATAAAAATATGTGCTTAAAAAATGTACTCACATCTATTTTTCTATGCCTTGCATAATTGTTTTTAAGGAGAGATTTCTTCCCTGACAGTTTATCAGCAGAACAAACACAGTAAGACAGTTAATTTCCTAGATTGCCACAAGCATTGAAAAAATAAACCAAATGCAACCCCCTCAATTTTATTTTTTTTTTTCCTAATTTTCTGACCAGCTCCAGAATTGCTCATGCTTGGAAAAAAAATAAATCCATTTACTTGCACGTTTTACCCTAATTTAGAACATTTTTATATTTTATATTACACTCCTGCTGTGATGCAAACTGGCCTTATCACTAAATGCAACAGCCCTGGAAATATAAAAAGACATTTGCAGTGTAATGAACTTTTCCACACTCAGCCTTTTTTCCCCACTCAGTTACAACTCCTCCTCCCTTCGATTCAGTCATTGCTCGCTCCACCGTGCGCTTGTCCAGCATGAAACCATTTCTCACCTGCCTAAAACACAGTTACAGCCTTATTCTGTCTCAACTAGAAAACCAGTCCTAGAGCTGCTTGTAGAACTATTCTGGAGATAACAAAAGCTGGTCCCCGGGGGATGAAGTTCTGTCTGTGTTGAGCGCTCATAGAACAGAGGCTGGAATTCAGAAACATTTCTCCCTTTTCCCCAGCAGCAATGGTTGTGATCCAAGCTTGAGTCAGCCCAAGCTCTAGCCAGAACTTCTCCACAGGCAGAAGACAGGAGAAAATTCACTGCTAGAATTCTACCCGTGTAACAACAGCCAAAGTACAGACAGGGTTAGGTGCATCACACAAATCCAACCGGGGCATAAATTCAAAGCTAAGGACACTGATTGAAGAGGGAGGTGACATCACTTCTAGAAGCTACATCCAGCTCACTGTAATATCTGCAAATTCAACCTTCCTCAACAGCCGTTCTCTGTCTGACATGTTCACGTGTGTACGTGCGTACGTGCGTGGACGTTTAGGTCCTACATGGCTACAGAAGCAAAGGCAGTGAACAACTTCCTCCAAATTTCCAAGAACACCACAGCCTTTGGGTTTCTCGACCCCTGCCCAAGATGTGAGCATCTCTTGCGGACAAGACTTTGAAGCACTGCTCCAATTCTCTAATGTCGTTGGAGCACTGCTATAAATCTTTGATTCTAGAAGCAACAGTGAGGAACCAAGTTCTAGGCTGTATTTTCCTAGAAGAAGCTGAGCCAGTTCAGTGGAGCTGAGCTGATTAATCCTATCATGTGGCTTGGCTCAAATATGTCCCCAGTCAGACTGGTTTTGGGTTTTTGGGGTTTTTTTTTATACAGCCATAACCTTTTTCCATCAAAGGCAGGGGACATGACCAGAATTCTTTTAGAAGGATGTATTTCATGGGAAGTTTCAAAACTTATCAGGAATCATTGTTTGCATAAAAAATTGCTCAAAATTGAGGAACTTCTCAAATAAAATGAAGCTGACTTTGTATTTTGGAGCCAGAGGAGAAACTTGCATCAGAGCACGATTTCAGCAAGGCTGCTGTGCACGGGGCTCGTAACAGGGTTCAGAGGCAGCCGGACAGTTGAAGAAAGTTTATTTTTCTTACTTTAACTGCTTGGTCACAGCGGTGCTGCGAGGGCAGAGCACGTCCTATCTGCTGCCTGCCATGTGCCTCTGTTTCCAAACACAGCACAAGACACATCAGTCGTTATTGGCAAAAATGAGATTTTTTTCTTCTACTGGAGAGCTCGGTTGGCTCTTCTCCACGATGTGCTGCTCTCAGCTCCCTCGCACCTTCCCTCTCAGGACCCTGCTCCCTTAACCCTTTATTCCACACCCAGCACTGCTCCTGTTCCTTGTCATGCTCCCCTCCCGTTACACCTCGTTGTGAACAGGAGGTGGTGGGGAAAAAGAAGAAGCTGCCTTTATCCAGGCAATACAGACTTTAGGAAAGGAAGGTGGCACTAAGTGTCTGAAGAGCCCGTGAGCAGGGCTGAAGCACAAGTGCCTACCAAGAAGGACACGGCAACCTGTAACTGGTGACTGCTGGTGTGTCTGCCCCAGTGTCCCAGGGAGATACTGGCACTTCCAGAGAGAACTAGAGAACGGCCAAGGGCTAAGCAATAAGGATCAGAGGCAAACATCATCTGTTTGAGCATGGCTGCTCAGGCAGCCAGAGAACAGCAAATCTGTGCTGCTACTGGAGCATGAAGCAGCTCCAAGGGACTCCAGAGCTGCCAGTGCAACAGGCTGGGAGGCTCTGCCAGGCAGCCAGATGTTGAGGAAACATATCCAGAACGGCTCAACATCTGGGACCTATGATTACCAGTGAAGCTGAAGAAAGCACTGGGACGTGGTGGACAAAAGGCTTTTGGGGCTGTACCTCACCCCTCTTTTAAATTAATTGAGAAACAGTTGTGGAAATCTGGGGTGTTAGAAAGGGCAAGTCTTAAAACGAGACTGAAGAATAACTTGAGCATGTTATTTATAAATTTACAAAACCATGTGTCTCTTATTAAGGCTTTTTATTCTTATTTCTTATGAGACCATTGTTTGAGAGTTGAGAAATATATACTGAAGTTAAACCACTCACTAATATTTATAAAGTATTTATAGTATGATATATTTGTGTGGGGGGGAGTATTCCTATAGGTTAAACCCAGGCAAAACTTCCATTATCAACAGGAGGAGAACCTGACCTGGCCAGGGTCAGTAAGACCTGCCCTGAGCTCACCAGGCCCAGAGTCAAGCCCAAAGGAAGTCTGGGCTTGGGGGAGCTCATTCAAATCCACTTTGCCTGAATATGGTGATAAACCACTCGCTATCCCAAGTCAGCTTCAAGGAAACTTGCATCCTCTCATGCTTATCAGTGCCTGGCTGAAATCAGAGATCCTCTGTTGGGATGTTGGGAGTGGATTAAACCAAGATTTCCCCCCCCCCTTTTTTTTTTTTTTTTTTTTTTCTTCCTCTCTCCAGTTTCTGTCTTACACATTAAAGGCAGAAGCTTTCAGAAATACCAGCTCTTTGTTGTTTTCTGGGAAAGATCTGACTGAAAACATTCTGCATTTGCTGTTCCCATTGAACCTTCCTGCAAGGAGGAACAGAGCTCAGCAGCTCTACAAGGCTCTCAGACTCAAACTGAACAAAGAAGGAAGGACCTACATGCTCCTCTTATTAAATATATATATATATATCACATAGAAAACAACAGCCTGATTCAACAAAGTCCATAACCACACCTAAAATCTTCATAAGCCCTGGGCATCATTTCATTTCAGAGGGTTAGTATCTTAAACAGGAAAAGAGCACTGAAGTGTTGACTAAGATATCTGCCATGCATATCTAGACTGTCAGCAGCTCATACACCACAGACAGGTAGAAATTCTTGCTGGTAGAAACAGAGACAGCCCCCGAGATGCCAGGTTTTTATGAAGCCTCATGGGTTCTAAGAGGTATTCTGGGATTAAACATCGGTGTTTCAGGAAGAGGTGCCTTTAGTACTAAGGTTAGATTAGAGACTACCACCCAGGATGTGCATCTCATCTCTGTGGCCCTGGGCAGGGTGGAGCTCTCAAATGCATCCACCTTTGTAACTGCATCTAGAGAGGCGTATGCTCTAACCATAATTAAACACTGAGAACAGATTCCATTCATTATTTCAATGTTTTTCCACAGAGGGGCACATTGGAAGGTCTCTGTTTCAGATACTCCTTAAGCAGCATGTGGCCATTCTGCCAGGTCTTATGATTACATATCCAGACTCTCCAAAATTACTCTTCTGACTCTTACAAATTTCAAAGGAAGCTTCAGTGGCAAGGAGGAGGAATTTAAAATAGTGCCTTCAGAGGCAATCAAATATTTTAGAATTACAAAAAAAGAGGCAATGAGTTTTTCCAGGTTTTGCCTCTAGATCATGATACATTTCAGCCTCTTAGATGGTTTCTACACAATGTTTATTGAGGTTTTGGATTATTAGATTCTGAATTGAGAGCAACTTAAAGCAATAGGCTCTTTAATGTAGGCTAGCCTTCTTTTTTTAAACCCCAAAACATTCTGGCCTCTGTAATCTGTGCTTGGAAAACACTTTGGGCAAGATGCAGTTGTCTCAGTCCATAGCCACGTATGGCACAAGCAGGCACCAGCCTTCCAACCCATCCCTGTAGAACCAGGACTCGTAACAGCCCACAGCTTTCCAAACACTACCCGCAACCCCAGGAACCGAACACAAACACTCCAAGATCACTCCATCAGAAACCCTCCCTGTTGACCTAATGCTGCTTCCACTGAATCTGGTGGGACTTCAGAGTCCCCAGAATAAAATTAAACTTCATTTTGCCCTCTGAAAATCCTGTTCCTTGTGAGTGCATTTCACAAAAAGGAATTTGCTCTTTATGCCGAGGCATCTGCACTGAGCTCAGGGAATCCAATACTGGACAAGCTGAAACACATTTATTTTATTTATATTACATCTACTACACAACATCTGAGCTTAATGTAAAAGCACATCACAGCAGACGAAAACACCCCAATCACAACCTGGCCCCTAATCTAACCTAGCACCTTCCCTATGCGCAGATTTGGCATTCCCAGAAGGGCCAGGTTAGAGAAGTGAGTGCAGATGTCCCAGGCTGCGTTTGTCAGGATGGAACTCCTCAAATCTTGGAAAATCTGTGGCCGGAAGGCAGCACGACGATCAGCCACAGTGCAAAACACCGACCCCAGGATTCCACTCCACAATTTCTGTAGGAAATGTAGTGACGTGTGGTAGAAAGAGAGTTTAAGACATGGCAGTAATTGAACTGTTACAGAAATATTTATGTTTGCTTTGAAATGAAGCTACAAAGCAAAGAACCTTTTTCCCATTACTGGTTGCACAGACCCCTGATGATCTTTCTTTTCCCTTTTTAGTACTGACCAGATCAAAAAGTGAATTGTCAAAGAACACACCTACTGTGCCAGCAAACGTGGCAAGACCCTTCTGAAACGTGTGCAGAGTGTTTCTACTGGCTCTTCAATGTTCATATTTGAAAGGGAAAAACAAAGATCATTTGCTTGAGATTTTACTACTCATTTCAAAATTGCTCTGTCTCCAAGATATTTGGGAGATAAATTAGTTTTCCTACACATTTTCTCTGACAGAAGAATGAAGTCTGATTGATATAGTCCACAGATGTTAAACCGTGGTTGCTAATACTGGTCATCGTAAAATCACTGGCTGCTTTTGATCCTCCAGGTGATTCAGCAGTCTGGACCTAGGCATGTCCCTTTATCTTTTTTTTTTTTTTTTTTTTTTTATAAAGTGTTGTGTCTGTCTTTTTGAAACAGTTAAGAAGAATAACAAATACATTCAAATAAACAAACAGAAGTAATAAAAACATAACTGAAATTCACACACTGATTCGGGTCAGGCAGGTTTGTCTCAGAGGTACCTGGATTCCCATGATTTCAAGTGTGTTTCCAGACTGAATTCCCTGGATTTGGACTCTTTGGTGATAAGACCCAGACTTTCACTGGCTTATTCCCTCATAAATTTCTACAATTGATTAAAGTATATTTCAAGCTTCCCTAAGATTTCCATTAGAGGATCTATGTTTTCACATAACGTTCTTTATGGGAATGCCAAGCCTCAAGCCACTCCCCGAATCAGCTTTTTCGCATGTCTTTGGGCCCAGGTCTGTGAAGTCCTCGCCATTATCTGCAGCTCACTCTGGAGCTTCATTAACCACACGTTAATGTCAGATCCCCAACCCCGCTGGTTTTGCTGTTTTAAGACGCGCGTTCACTGCAACCTCTAAAGCGATGCCACAACAGATGTGATTTCGCTGGGCAAAGACTGATATTTCTTATTATTATTTCAAATATGGGTTTGGCCATATCCTGCCCGGTTACAAGCTGATGGGGGCATGCCTGGCATCAGATGAGACGAGCCAAGCTTTACCCCATTTCCCATGCCAGGGTGCCCCTGCTGAAGAGGGGCTGTTGAGGTGAGCCACACACATCACCTTCTCCCCAGCTACCTAGTGATGGAACAGCCTCTCCCTCCAGCAGGTTTGTCCATAGGGATTATGGACTTTCTTCAAAGAAGTTGTTGCCGAAGCCCTTTTCCACCACAGATAATGCCCGACTCATAACTTGCCCAACCCATTTATTTTGCTTTTAAGTGGTGTGACCAGCTCTGAGAGCGTTGTAACTGATCTGTCTCATAGTTCAACGGTAAGACAACTTCTTAGGGCTGTGTTTTCCCAGTGTAACTTTTGTACTTTATTTAAAAGAACAACAGAAAGTCTTCCAGCAGTTCAAGCATCTTGCCTATCAAGCCATGAATCGTTCTGTTATAAATGACTAAGCAGGAGCACTAGATTTAATTTCTTTCTACCTCTTGTTATTTTCTGTGGCTTTAGCTGCTCCTTTTTTAAACAGAAGGGAGATAATCTTTTCACTATCCTTTCATAAGCCAGGTCTCAGGACATTTTGGTAGGATCAGGGGCTTGCCTACATACAGAAGTCCTGCAGGAGATGTGGCAGAACATGTTCTCACAATACAGTGGGAAATTTTTGAAGCCGTGTGGAGCTAAACCAGAAAAAAAAAAAAAAAATCCAGTCTCATTTCATAACTGTGTGTCACAGGACAGCTGTTCCAAAATCTGTTGCCCTTTAACATCCTATTTTATTTTGGGATAACATCTGTATTTGATTAACTCTTATTTCTCATTTGGATGTTCACCATCTTAAGGTACAGAGTACATCAGAGATTCCTTTTTGACAGGCATTGCAATACCGACCATGCCCCTTTGATAGCACATTTTTTAATCCTCGGACAAAGGTAATATTTCAAACATATCTTCTACTATTAATAAACGTTCCCACTCCAGTAGATCGAAAATTAACAGAGAATTCATGTTTATGAGTCTTTCCATAACTGTATTTAAAACAACAACGTCGTTTCCATTTGTTTCTGTATCAATTTCCACGTTTCGCCACGCCACAAATTCTGATCAAGAGAAGCAAACCTTTGGTAGGGACATCCACTACCATTCATTAGTAGCCAAGGCCATTATTTTTTTAAATGATGTATTTCAGGGAACGATGAAGAATTAAATGCAGAAGAACACGCTGCTTTTCTTGCTTCCTTGATGTCAGAATTTTACTGGGGTTCCCAGTTCTGTGTGATGCTAAATTTACAATAGTAATGATAATAATAATAAAAAGCTTTTAAAACTCCCTAGGTACATCTCTACTCAGAGGAAACTTTTTCTTTTAAGCTGGTAAACATCTGAATGTAAGCTGTTTTGTGGGTTCTCTTTTTTTGTAATTTTTTTTTTTTTTTTTTTTTTTTGGGAGCACTTCAAACGAACAAAAAAAGATTTTTTGGCTGGCCTTTGGTTTCCAGTTAATTAAGAAAATAACTCATTTT